>JAKJMR010000988.1:64635-83603 GCA_024449315.1 Daboia siamensis | reverse complement strand
CTTTCTTTCTTTCTTTCTTTCTTTCTTTCTTTCTTTCTTTCTTTCTTCTCCTTCCTAAGAAAGTCTACTATGCTGCCTTCTTTAATTCTATAAATGTCTGCATTTTATAGGGTGACACATATCTATAATTACAAGAACAGTATATTTTGGATACCGGTAAATTTTTCTCTTTCTCTGAAGCTCCAATTCACACTACAACTAAAACTATAGCAGTTATTACAGAAACTAAAAGTACAACTCTAATATTGATATTGATAAACTGGTTTGATCTTGATCAACTGGCTTTTAGATTATAAAAATGACACTTGGAGGTTTAATTCCTGCCTAGGAATTTTTATTGGATGAAAATCCTTCTTAAGAACAGTATGGAAATTAAGAACTTACTCCAATTGCAGGCACTGGTCAGATTGTGTTTTTTTTTAATTTTAGGTGTTAAACTATTCACTTTCTATTGACTTGTTGGAATAGGAACAAAAAACAAAGCTGTTAATTTATTAATTAAGCATTCAAAGAAAAGTGCTAACAGGTCATTGGTGACTGGTATCCTTATGAAAGTTAGACTGTCATCACAGTTGATTTATTCTTATTTTTATGAATGTTATAATTTTAGTTTTTAACTACAAAGGTCACAAGACAAAGGCATATTCAAGGGTAACTATGAAAGAGGTGTTAAGTTATGTTTTGGTTAACTGCGAACATTTTCTTAGCTGATTACTAGCTTCAAATCTGATGCTCAGCAGGCATAACACCACTCATGTGGAGCTTAACGGATTAGTCACTCACTATCTTAATCAGATTAATCTGATTGAGCACAGTATATAATTCTGGTTACAAGACGGGATACCTGATAGCCACATGGTAGCCTAATTTGAAAGAGGGTTCTCGGAACAGACTAGCTGATGCAAAAAGGATCCCAACACATTAACAATTATTGCTCATCACCCCATTCCCATAGAGGTTTCATGTTATTTTCTGATTGCACAAAATAGCACTATGGATTGCATTTTCACCTGAAGTGCCCCTATACTTTGGGCACTAATATAAATAAGGGCTAGAATTACAATATATCATAGGAATTGCTGTCTCTAGACTTTTGCCATACAAACTCCTATGTTGTTTTGGAAAGGACAGAAGAAACAAAAGGGAAATACAATATAGTGCAACTGTAAAGGGACGCGGTGGCTCAGTGGGTTAAGACGCTGAGCTTGTTGACCAGAAGGTCAGCAGTTTGGCGGGTCAAATCCCAAGTGCCGCGTAACAGAGTGAGCGCCTGTTACTCGTCCCAGCTTCTGCCAACCTAGCAGTTCGAAAGCACGTAAAAATGCAAGTAGAAAAATAGGAAAGGTAACAGCGTTCCGTGCGCCTTTGGCGTCTAGTCATGCCGGCCACATGACCACGGAGATGTTCTCGGACAAGCGCTGGCTCTTCGAGTTTGAAATGGAGATGAGCACCGGCCCCTAGAGTCGGAAACGACTAGCACGCATGTGCGAGGGAACCTTTACCTTTACTTTATTCAATATTTTGGATCTTGTTTTATTCATTAAATTTTACCAAAAGTTATACTTTATTTTTTAACTTGTCTGCATTTTGGCATAACTTCATTCTTCTTTTTAATCAAAATCATCCAATTATTCAGAATTCAAAAGGACTTATTGAATGGTAGTTCTAGGATCCCTTTAGTCAGAAGCACACTGTTACATTGATGATTTATTCATCAGGACTTGTTTTGTATTTGAATTTAATGAACAGAAATTTATCATTAAATTTATCACATCCACCTATGTATGTGTGTCTGTATAGGTAAAGGTAAAGGTTCCCCCGCACATGCGTGCTAGTCGTTTCCGACTCTAGGGGCCGGTGCTCATCTCCGTTTCAAAGCCGAAGAGCCAGTGCTTGTCCGAGGACATCTCCGTGGTCATGTGGCCGGCATGACTAGATGCCAAAGGCTCACGGAACACTGTTACCTTCCCACTGTAGTGGTCCCTATTTTTCTACTTGCATTTTTACGTGCTTTTGAACTGCTAGGTGGGCAGAAGCTGGGACGAGTAACAGGCGCTCACTCTGCTACGCGGCACTCGGGATTCGACCCGCCAAACTGCCGACCTTCTGATCGACAAGCTCAGCGTCTTAACCCACTGAGCCACCGCGTCCCTTGTGTCTGTATACATCTGTCTATATATTTCTAAGACTATGCCTTTCTAAACTATTTTCCTTTCAAAATCTGTATTTCTGAAATGCTTGATCTCAAAATAAGCACTTTCAACCCAAGATTCCAGAAAGATTAATATTTAAAACTGGTTTACATGTTTACAATTGTTTGTAAACATTTGACAGTTTTGGTATTGATGATGTGTGGCAATAAAATTGTATGCATTTGTGATATTTAAACATGACCATCTTTCTTTGTTAAGCAAAAGGTATGTTTGTAATTAGAATTTTTAAAAATGTTATGTGTTTCTCTTGGATCCTATGGAAGATATTCTCTTCTCTAGCACATAAACAAATAATTATGAATAGCACCCTGATTGTAAAATAAGAGGAGTGGAAATAAAATAGAAAATTTAATGAACAGAAATACATAGTTCTTTTTTTCTCTCCTTCCATTGTGTCTGATTAAGTCCCTGCAGTTTTCTTGGTAAGGTTTTTCCAAAGTGGTTTTCTACTGTCTCTTTCTTAGCCTGAGAGAAAAGTTTTCTTAATCAAGATCACATAGCTGGCTTTGTCCCTCAGGGCGACTACAACTCACAGTTTTTGGGTTTATAGCCTAATGCTTTAACAACTACACCAAACTGGCTCTTTAGTTCTTTACTTAAGTCCAAGGTTACAATGGGGGATACTTGGTATTATGTAAAAATGACTTACATTATCATTGTATAATTGTATGAAAATGACTTAAAATTGTTGATTGCAAGATTATAATAAGAGGGAATTTCCACACTATTTTCATTATTCAGTTCCTCAAACAACTGCTTGAAAATGACCTTGGAATTACTAGATAACAGTGAACAAAATCAATGCCCCTCCCAAGACATGCCATACATCCTGAGAAATAAAAATTGTTTCATCCCTATAAAAAATAAGTGACATCCATGCCCTTCCTTCATGTTGTGTAATATATCTGATGCTGGGCAAAAGAACAAAACAAAACTTGGGGAAATGTAGGAAACCCAAGCCACTTTTCTTGAAAGATTTGCTTAAGGAGCCAAGATGAGGTGGCAAATTTTTGAAAAGGGAAAGCCACCCACTCATTCAGTAGAGTTGAGCATTGCAAAGAAAAGACTGCACTTATGTTTGAAAAATGCCAAATCCGAATCAGAAATCAGATGATGTTTAGGGAGCACTGAGGCCTGAAGCTGGTTTTTCAGTGGAAGTGCCTTAAGTCTGGAGTGTGACACAGCTGTTTAGAAAGGCAAACATTGCATTAGCACATTTCTCAATGCAAAATAGATTTGGCAAAGAAAAAAGTAATTATGACTTGCTCAAAACTGCATTTGATTTTAATTTAATATAATGATGCTAATGTAGCAGACCAATAATGGGAAGAACAGATTCTATGAACTCCAAATAACAGATTAATAGATATCCCCATTGTCCAGGCTCCTTTTAGAATTGACTTTCTCACTGACAAGGTAATATCTCCATGTTCTAAGGAGGGTGAGAATGGAATGCACAATAAGAACTATAAATATGCAGTTCCATGAGATCTAGAATTCATATCTGGTGAAGGTCATCTAGTGATCTGAAGGAGTTGCTTTTAGTTGCAGTTTCCAAGGTCCCTTGCTGTTACTCATGGTGGCTGAGGCTGAAATCCAAAACTTCAGATTGCCTAACCTTAGAATGTTCCCTTTGGAGAGGTGACTCTTCCCCAGAACTTGTTGGTTGTTGCTAAATGTGATGAATGCAGAATACAACACCATGATATAAAATGGATAGGTTTGATGAAGAAAAAATAACCAACATATTTACTTGCAGGAGTAAGATGTATCAAAATGAGATAAAGCAAAATAGGAAGAACTGAGATGGACGACTTTGAATGATGCCAAAGTGGAAGGCCACAGTTCAATAGGGTCTATGTTTGCTATATGTTATCTTCCATCAATTATTATTGTCAAAATAGCAAGTTTTCTTTTCTTTTTTTCCTGTAGGAGATAATTTCAGGCTCTCTAAGAAATCAACCTTGGTCTCTCAGTGTATTTGGTCCTTTATTTTGGAATCATATGGATTCCGCATGTAAGCTTTTTCTCAAATACTGGGTTATTCTATATAAGCAGCTTGGCTATTCTGGCTGTAATTATGCTCCTCCTTTCTCTGTATGGTACTGGATGTTTTCCTAGCAAAAGCACTGTACTGCTGCCATCTGTTTAGGATAATCAGGAGATTCAACTCTCTGCCAAAGGACAGTATTGAAATGCATTATTCATCATATATAACTGAGCTATGGCATTGGTTGTTCTTGAGTTGGCACTGTGGGCTCTTCTTGGCAGGATGCCTTATCTGTTATGTGTGTGGAATGGGTTAAATGATATCATCAAGGACATGTCATTAAAGGTCATTCTGCTGCATACTGATTGGTCCTTTTGATGAATAGCTAATGTGGATGCATGGGGGAAAGAGAATATGATTGGTAAATAGAAAAATAGTTTCTAGAGAATTGTTACTTGAGTTTTAGGCCATGTAATAGGCTTGAGACTTCCATGATATCACTTGTGGATAACATATAATGGTACCTGAATAGGGGAAATATGATTCTTCCAATTTTGATGGATAATTCAGCCAAGGTTATTGGTGAGGATTGGAACTGGGGGTATGGGGCATGTTATTTAGTGGCTCTTTCTGAATGGACAGTTCCTGGGAAGGGAGTGATTGAACCATCAGGCTCTTGGTGGTGCTTAACCCTCTCTTCTCTCTTATTTAATAAGACATGAGCCATTGTATTTATCATCCACAGCATGGGATGAGGTATCATCAATAAGCTGATAAATCGCAGATGATACAACACTAGTGGGCCTTATTCATGATGACAATGCGGATGTTTACCGCAAGGAGTTGAGCGGTTGGTGAACTGGTGTAAGGAAAACAGCCTAATTTTAAATACTGGAAAAACCAAAGAGATCATTGTCGATTTCAGAAAAAGCAGGCACAGCCACACTTCACTGTGCATTAATGATTCACCTGTGGAGATGGTTACCAGGATCAAATTCCTGGGTGTGCAGCTAACGAGTAGGCTGGCTTGGTCGCTCAACAGCAAGACACTGGTGAAGTGGACACAGCAGCACCTGCACTTTCTGCGTCGCATGAGAAAAGCACATCTTCTGTCCCCTGTCCTGACCACTTTCTACAGGGGGACGATTGAGAGCATCCTGTCATACAGCATCACAGTCTGGTTTGGAAGCATCATTGCTTCAGACAGGAAGGCAGTGCAGAGAGTGGTGAGCATGGCTGAAAAGATCAGTGGCAGTTCCCTCCCTTCCATCCAGGACATAGCACAGAAGCGTTGCTTGAGCAGGGTCCGTAAGATTATCTGGGAGACTACACATCTTCTTCATGACCTGTTTTCCTTGTTACCTTCTGGGAGGAGGCTTCATGGTATCCATAGCAGAAAATCCAGATTTAGCCACAGTTTCATTCCATACAGCATTAACCTTGTGAACTCTCAAGCTTCCTCCTTCCGTTATATACTCAAGATGGACAGTATTTAATATTTATTTGTTATGTATATGTAGGGGTGTGGGTCTATACATATGTTGTATATAGTATGTTTAGGTGTGTGTCATATATGTGTTTCACTTTGAGAGTGGGCAACTAAATTTCATTTTTAATGTGTGCCCTTGTGCCCACAGTACAATAATGACAATAAAGTTTAGCTTAGCTTATCTCAATTGAATGTCTCCACTGTGAGCTGAACAGGAAATATAGTCAAAGTTCTGTCTGATTAGCAGACAGATTAGCAAAACAGATTATCTATCATTGTGGAAGCCATTCAAATTCAGTACAACTGCAAACCCTATTGCAGAAGGCTCCCTGCAATTTGAGGGTCTTTTTGGACTCATAGCTTCTTCTGAGCAGTAGGAATTGACTGTGACCAAGATGACTTTTCCAGTTTATGATGAAGTTGAAGCAATAGATTGTATTGTAAATTTGGAAACATGCAGAAGAGGCCTTTATCCTGTAGTGAATAGACAATGGCTAGAATGAAATGAATTTTTGTTATTTTGGGTTCAAAATTGTATCTTAATACAATTACTGCATTGAAGCATAATTATAGCCCCCCCCACTTAATTTTGATTAAAATGACATATAAGTTCTACTAAGCAAAGTAAGTAATTTAAGATGAATGAATACCATAATTTTTATTGTTTAATGTTATATCATATTTTGAAATTCCTTTTAGGAGAATGCTAGTTCTTAATATAGAATATATTATGGTATGGTCTAAATACAGTTCATGGGAGATTTCACATCTGCCCCCCTGTGTCCCACATAGATTTTATTCATCTCTAGCAACTTAGTAACATGCCTTTCTTTCTTTGATTTGTTCAGCTTTATCCTTTGGATATGAGAATTATGTATGTATACAAGGGAGATTAAGCATATAATTTATTTCTTTTTTTAAAAAAGCACATGCTTAATTTATTTTAAACATGAGAACTAATTGAGAGATTACTATATATCCTTGAACAGTTAAACATTAATTTTTTTTAAAAAAATCTACATTTAATATTAATTTAATTAAATACATGAATTACATGGATTAAAAGTAATAAGTGTGGCCTCTAACATAACCATCAGTGAAAGTCACAGACTGCATTAGTGTTAATTCTTGGTAAGTAGTAGGTTAATGTTTTAGTTAGACTATAATATTGCCCTGTAAATTCAGCGAAAAGAAAAATTAAATAGTGTGCCTGCTGGAAATGATATTTTGGTCATGCATTTTTATTTTTCTTTCCTCCCTGATCTTGATATCTGAATTTGAGATTATTCTGATCATTATTTACAGGTTTTCATAAGCAGGGAAAATCTCTTAGCCAGTTTTAAGGAAGATCCATGTTTGAGAAATAGGAAGAAAAATAATAACCACCATGTGTTTTAGAGAAGATGCTTGAAACTGGATGAAGGCCAGACTTCTACGCTGAAAGACATTCCAGGCTTGGCAAAGCCCTCACATGCACATACTGATTTTTTTTGTCAGCTCCTTTTTGCAGGGAGAGTGTTTTGGGGAGCTTAGATGCAATAACAATGAGCATGAGTAGTATGCACTTATCTGCAGATTAAGACTTAATACAGGTTAGGAATTGATATATATTTGTTTGGCATCAGTTCAGGTGCAGTAGGGAAGACCGTAATATTGAATTTGACAAGAACATATATAGAAGCTACAACCAATTGCAATACTTTTTCTTGTTAAATCTGCTTCATTATTACTTGTACAGGATTTTTTAAACTATATATTTGTGTACTCACAGTAAGTAGAAATACATCTATGACTCTCCCTCCCTCTCTCAGCCTCACAATAGAGTGTAACAGAGGTGGATTTTCATCAGGGCAGACTGAGATGCAATAAGTCAATTCATTACCAAGACCTCCAAAGACAAATTCTGCCCCCAAATAATAATCCTTCCATAAACAAATAATCCTGCTTCTATTGCTTGTTTGAGACATGAGGATAAGCTTGCAGCAGCTCTCCTACACTACTGTACTGTTTTCGCCACCAGCAAAGAAATACTCTTCCCTCACGTACTTTGCCATGTTTTACATATATTGCCAGGGGAGAAAAGCCTTTTATTTGGCACAGACTAAAAGATTTCTTCTTCACATTTCTTATATTGAAAATAAAAGCAATTGTTGTAGGGAAAAAAGGCTTTTAGTTAACATAGAATTTAATAAATAGAACGTCTTTCCTAAAACCTAGTTTTATATTTAATAGAAGCCTGTGCTAAAGCTATCTATTTACAAACAAACTTGCTTCTACCTTGAGCTGACAGTCAGGGAGAAGAACATGAAGCGTGTGCGGGGGAAGGGGGGAATGGGGGAATAGCTTTGTGTGAGCGGTTTGCTTCTCTCTTGCTTCAGCTGATGGAATTGTTGTTGTGGTGGTTTAATTTTCTGAGGTAGGTTGATGACAGCTGAAGAAGACTGTATTTGTCGAAGAGAAGCATGATGGTAGTGGAGTTCCTGAGGGAGATCTAATGGTTCCTCTCCTTCCTGCACAGAGATAAAGACTTATAATAAGCGTGTATGTTCACCATCTGGCTCTGTGCATGTGGTCCTTATGGAGGCGAAAGCCTCACAATCTGCAAATGATCAGGAGCCATAGCATTCTCTCCAGAGAATCCACGATGCAATCAAGGTGACAGATGGCACGGCCACTGCTGTGGCCTCATGGAGAAGATCAAAATCACCTTCAATAAACTCTGACTGAAATGGGCATGGGCACCTCAAAAAAGTCAGTTTGTCAATCAAACTGTGACAGCACACTGCCGGGAGGGGGGGGCAACATAGCGGCCAGTTCTCAGTTTTCAATCGTTTCCGACTGACTGAGCCTGAACTATGATCTTTCTCAAATTGTCCTTTCTGTTTAGCTGAAGCGGGCCAGCAAATTGCCAGATTCATAGCTTTATTGAAGGAAATTGAAAACATGATGTCCTCAATTCAGTAGACAAACAGCTGGCAGGTGTTTAGGACACCCAAATGCCAAAAACAAACCTGCGGCTTTAGGGTAAGTTCAACTGATTTGATCGGATTTAGAACAGAGATCGATAATAAAATTCTAATTTATGCAGAATGTGAAAGCATTAGCCAACAGCATTTATTAGACTGGAAATGAGCTCTGTTTCAGATTTTGAATACTGGATTCATTTTCTTTATTTCCTGTATATATTATCCATTTCTAATTTAGATGATATTGATCTCGGTGCTGTTGGAATATCTTATATCTGCTATTAACTCATTAGTATATAAGACTCATCACCTAAGATCTGTTTATATATATAACTGTTAGAGAATAATAAAACAGCACTGTACCTAAGAAAACAAGGTGAAATCCTGACCCGTCTCACAAATTTATAGAGCCAAACAGAGTCTTGTCCTTAGAAGAAAACTGAACATTATTATTTACATAGTAATTCTCTATGAATTATAGTTACGTATACCATGAAAACAAAAACAAGGCAACAATAAAAATTACATGTTACTGTAACAAATAGTACACACCAGAAAAGATGTTTTTTTCATTTACTAGATGAATTTATTGATATTCAAGTTTCTTTTGTAGACTTATATAAGTCGAAAACAACAGCGAGGTTCTTGAATACAGAAACCCTAATATATTACCTAGAACTCATTCCAATTGTGGTCCTGTTCACCTCAAACTTACTTCTTGATTCTGCTATAGTTTGTATTCAGTTCAATGGGGCTTACTGAGGATCACTTATTTCTTGATTTATCCACCACCTTTAAAGTCCATCTATATTTAAAAAGTGATGTAATTCTCCAATTCATTTTTCCACTTATTTGTAATTTCAATTTCTACTGCCAGCCAGAATTCTTGGCAATTTATAGAGAGGTTAACAATATAACCGATTATAAGGTAGTAATAAAATGGCCCTGCTCAGGATAAAGAGCCACAACAATTAAACAGACAAAAGAATCTCACAGACGGAGTCATACCACATCCTGGTCCAGCTCCTCTAGTGGGAGAGCCAAATCTTTAAGGCTGTGTTGAAGAACAATGGGATGAGAACAATATGAACCTTGCCTGAAATATTGTTCTAGAGGACAGATGAAGTGACAGAGAAGGCACATCTCTTGGGTCTCATAGGAGGTCTCATAAGATGACACTATTCAGTAGACAGAATCCCTGTTAGATCTTATAGGAGGAAGAGACAAAATTGGGGGCAGATGGTTCTGCAGGCATTCAGACTTCCAGGCTCAGACTATTGCCATCTATTGATTGGAAGAAGTTTTGACTAGAAACTCAAAAAGTGAAAAAGGCATAATGCTCTCTCATGCCAAAATTATACACTGGTGTCTTTGTGTGTGTGTGTATCTGTGGCACTGAAAATGGGAAATCTAAAAAAATATCCTTAGATTAACTTGCTTCTAATTTTAGATGAATTCCTTGAGCACATCCTGTAGCAATGAAGGTGGAAATCTGAGCACATTGACTGAGGATTACAATAATATCACATTATCTCTATCTCTCAATTTAGAATATTCCCTACTATTATTCCTATTATCTTTCCTAGGAGGCTAAAAAGCCTCATCCAGAGTCCAAGGATATATGTAAAAGCCCCAACTATCCAAAGAAAACACGCACATGGAGAAAATCAGATGGTTTAGTACTACTATTCTCCATTTTTTATGCTCACTTGTACAAATATCATTTTCTTTTTCTCCACAAGTAAATTCAGTCATTTTTTCTTCCTAAAGGGGAAAAACACATGTACTTATTTTAAAAGAAAGTGGCTTCGCTCATGGTAAAATGGATGATTTGCCCGTAAGGTCTAGAAGTGCACAGATTTACTTTCAGATCAGTGATTTACATTGCAAGTGAGGCAACATATCTAGGCACAGCCCTGGCAACTCCAGATATAATTCAAATCAATTTGAACATTTTTCTTTTTTGATATGCCTTTGAAGGAAAAAAAATAGAATCAGGCTAGTGTGATATGGTTGAGGCTAGTTGAAAAATGAAGATTAGAAGTGGGAAATGACATAATGTAGAATTCTGGAATATTTGGGACAGATAGAAAACACAGTTTAGTGACAGGAGCTATTAGACTGAAAACAATATATCAGCATTATGTGGAAGCAGTCACAAAACACACTAATGCTAAACCTGGAATAAAAAAAACAGAATTGGAATGTCCTTGTAACATGCTGTGCTCAAAGCAAAATGGCTTAACATGGTTCATATAAGATACAAAGATAGTAACGAGATTCCTATAATATATCAAACCACAAACTTAGCTGATTTCATTTCCTCTTATCACATGGTGACTTTTACGTTTTATTGGCTGTTGAATCTTATATAATCTATACTTTCTATTTAAATTAAACAAATGGGACCTGTTTGGGATATATGTTACCTTAAAACTTTTCAGGGTCCTGGAGCACCCAGGACTATGTTGCTGAAATTCAGTTGTATAATTGAACAACAGTAGGTGATTTCCCATTCATTTTGGATGATAAAGAAAAGGAAAGAAGAAAACTTGATTAAATTTAATACATTTAGAAGAAAACTTAGATCAGTGTTTTTCTCATCCTGCCCCAGACAAGAAGTATACATTCCAAAAATTTTTAACAATGACAATAACACAATGCATCCTCTCTTATTGCAATATTGTTTTCCATTTTCTATTAGCAATGCTTCTGATTAGACCTGGCCAACCTGAAACCAAACCTCAGCTTCTCATAAATTTCAATTTTGGGAAAGGGCACCCTTTGTCTCTGTAATCCATGTGTTTGCTAAATAATCTATCATACTGAGACCTATTTTTATTTTAGTTTTTTTTTTAAAAAAAACACCCCAATAAAGTTGTTTTCTTGGAAAACATCAGGCTGAGCCCAAGAATAACATAGAACAATCCAAATGAAGGCAAATATACATGTCCCAGGATAATGTTGCAGTATCCAATCTGGGTCAGTCACTGGGACCAAAGGTTTTGTCTTCCAAGCTTTGGACATTGCAATCATGTAACTGTGGGGATGCTGCAATATCTAGAATTTCAAAGACTGATAGTAAGTTCCACTTGTCCAACATCATCACGTTTGAATGGTATTTGAAAAACTGTCCATAATGCAAAATCACCTTTTGGTTTGTTTTTTAAAAAAGGATGTTTGTTTTCCAGTTGTGACCATTCCTAGAAGAATATAATTTCTTTGTTGTTAAAAATACCTGAGTTACCCTCACATTGGACAATTCTGATTCATATACTTCTGTGGTTGCTTATTATTTAGTGTAGAAAAATTCAGGCAGCAATTATAGAAGAAAGCCAAAATGAGAATTTTATAGTTATCTCACAAGTTTATACAAATTTCTTTTTTAAAACTTGGCACAAATATTTTAAGATATCCCTTCTTCATTATCAAAGTTCCCTTATAGCAGAGTCCAAAAAAGAGGCTTTGTTCAGCTTTCCTTCCTTGAGTGATGTTAGATTGATGGAAATGAGGAGTATGACCACTATAACTGAGTCTGTCCATCATCCTGCTGTTTATTCACCTCTCTTTCTTTCCCCCATTCCTGGCATTAGAGACTTTTCTAGGGAGCTGGGTGTTTACATAATGTGTCTGAAGAAAGATAATTCAAGCCTGGCCATTTGGCAGGTATAGTCCTATATAAATATTATACAACTTTTGTCTTCAGTTGAGGGAAATCATTCATCTTTTGGAGCAAGATGCAAATGTTTTTCTCAGTCTGTCCTTCCTTCAGGATCAGTCTTTACCATTAGGTAAAGCTAGACAACTTCTACTAGACTGTCATGAAAAAAAGCAGGACATTATTTATTAGGACTGTGTGAACTTCCAAAGTAATTTTCTTTATAATTATTCAAGTAAAGTGCTATTTGAAGTTGCTTTATGAGGCATGATCCTTGTCTTATGCTTACATAAACATTGCATTTAAATGTGAAGAATGTTTGTAAACATCAACGTGATAGTGAAAATTGACACTCAGAAATCTCCTTGCCCACATACCTGTGCTTTTAAAATCTAAACAAAAAAAAAATAAAAGGTAAAAATAAAATGAATATGAAGCTGGCATGCTATAGTGCATAAACTTACTCTAGCATCATTTTCAAGCTGTCCCAAAGTGCTTTTCAAAAGGCAACTGTTTCTCTTCTCATCCAAGAAGCTTTTTCATTTCTGACTGAATGGTGGAGGATGGAAGGATTTATATTCCTTGTGGTCATCTGGTTGTTAGCACTCTTTCTGAGAATCATTGAGACCACTTGGAGGTTTATCTATTCCCCCAGAATGACCTGAATAGTACAAATAGATGTGAAACTTCTTGGAACTGCTGAAAGGATTGTGTTGTAGACAGGAAATAGGTGTGTCATATTCCTGCCTTAACAGTATTCAGGTAAATCCTTCCATCTTCTACCATTTGGTCAGAACTGAAGAAACTTCTTAGATAAGAAGCAAAATGTATTTAAGCAAAGCAACTGTCTTTTGAATGAGCACTTTTGGACAACTGTGAGCTGGATGACCGAGAATCTCCATAGACATCATTTTTAGGGCTAGGGTAATAGCTAGTAACATCTGCGGCCAGCGTCAACTTCCCTCCGTCCAGTGCGCTCCCACAGAGAGGGTCTCCTCAGGGTGCCTCCGATCAAAGAATGTCGATTAGTGGCCCCCAGGGGGAGGGCATTCTCTGTGGGCGCGCCAGACCTTTGGAACCGCTTGCCGGTGGAGCTCCGGATGGCTCCTGATCTTCGCTCCTTCCGGCGCGATCTAAAAACTTATTTATTCGAGCAATCCGGCCTGGTTTGATGGGTTAAGGGATGGGATTTTAAATAATTTCAATTATTGTTTATTGTTTTATATTGGGCATTCATTTAATTCTCTGTGGGCGCACCGGCTTTATGGAATCAGTTGCCGGTTGAGCTCCGGATGGCACCTGACCTCCGCTCCTTCCGACGCGATCTGAAGACCTACTTATTCGAACAAGCCGGCCTGGCCTGATGGGGGATGGGTTAGGGTTTTTATTGTGGGTTTTATCTTATTTTATTGTTTTAGGGGCATCTTGTTTAATTCTCTTTTAATTTTTGTAGTACTGTTTTTTAACATGTATTGCCCTGTTCACCGCCCTGAGTCCTTCGGGAGAAGGGCGGTATATAAATAAAATTAATAATAATAATAATAATAATAATAATTGTTTTTTAACTTTTGTACTCTGTTTTTTAGATATTTATTGCCCTGTTCACCGCCCTGAGTCCTTCGGGAGAAGGGCGGTATACAAATTAAATAAATAAATAAATAAATAATAGAAATTTTAAATAAATGTTTTAAAAGAGAGTGAAAAGAGTTAAATAAATGAAAGATACAATGATTTCAGTTAAAACTGAAGTGAAAAAAATGTTAAAAAAAGTATTTTAGAGATTTGTATGGTAATGTGTTAAAAAGCAGAATTGAAATGATTGCTAGAAATATTATTGCCCAAGGAAAAAAAGATGAAATGGGTAATAAAGAACATGAGAATATTGAAAAATGATAAGGCTGCAGGTGTAGCTGCTGTAACCACAAAAATGTATTAAAAATGAAGAAAGTATAAAATGCTAACAGAATAGATAGAGAACGTTTAAAACATGCAAGGGTTGGTAGAAGAGTAATTGGTAATATACCATTGGTTGTGAAGACTGAATGATTGTTCAAAGCAAAAAATGGCTTGGTATAGTAGTGTAATTCTGTTTACTTTGTGGAATGGAAATGACAATTGGGTAAGTTGGGATCATTAAAAATAAGTGAAATGCAGTGGGAAATGATGTACTTAAGTCTATGCAAGAGAAGAAGGGATAGAGTAAAAAATGAATGGATGGTGAATGAATGTGAGTTGAATATAAAAGGAAGTGACCAATAAGAAATACATAGGAGCGGTCTGATCATGTAGAGAGAATAAATCTGGACTGAATCACAAAACAAGTATATGAAGGAAGTGTCATGGGACTGAGACAAAGGGGAAGATCCAGAAATCATGAATGGTTTGTGTTGATAGATACTCGAAAAGAGGGAGGTGATAATTTAAGGCAGTAGATGAAAATAAGCTAGTCTATATATGGGGTAGAGACATGAATGGTTTACAGAGATATAGTGAATTGCACTGATATAAATTAGATTTAGCTATATATCTTTCCATTTTCTAATCACACTTAGTTATTACTTATTCCGTCTCTATGCTTTCCGTAATGTTTCTGGGCTTATACATTGATTTATATCTTGCAGTGAATATCCATACATATTAAAGAATGAATAGACAAGGTGGAGGCCAGAATGCTTTGCAAGGACAGAGAAATATGGAAAGGTATGTGTAAGGATTGATGTTGGTGTAAAATAATCTAAATAGAAATATTGTGATTAGACTGTAAACTAATAATGTTTAAAATACATGGTAAAGAACATCTTATATCCTGATATCTTTCATTCTTCCCTGTCCCAGTGGCTGATCCTTGGACAAAGAGGTTAGGGAAGGGTAGCTATGGAAGCTATTGAATCCAAAGAGTCAAGTCCAGCATGCACAATCATTAGCCATGCTTTTTCCAGATTCTCAGGCACAACTTCAGATAGATATCAAAAGAGTGAAGATGCCAAGTTGCAGGGCGGAGCCCATGGGGGTACTAGCTTATTTTCTGTATTAAGTCTGCTTGCATTCTGAGCAAAAGTAATGCCTGCCAGCTGGATAGGAGCAGAGACCTGAGAACTCCAGTAAAATAAAGTTCCCACTGAATCAATACAGTGCTGGCCATAGCTTCTATTATGGCTCTGACTTTATAGGAATATCTAGGACTCATCAGACCAAAGCTAAATGGGCATGTGTAGGACAGCTTTCTGATCTTTCTGCTCAGAGATTGCATTAAATAAAAATCTGAGGCTAGGGATATATGGCCTAGGATAAAAAAAAAGGTAGCTTCTTTGTTTGACAAAATCCTTTAAAAAAAACATAGCAACCAGATGGCTGTTTCATTTGAGTGGGGCTGTGATCCAGGCAATATGGCAAAATCAAGGAAAAAGCAGCAACCTTTCTCTTCTTATCTCTCCTTCTCAAACCTCCATCATAGAAGAAATTAATGTACAGGCATAGTTAATTCTTCAAAAAGGGAAACAGAATGTGCCCTACAACCCTTATTGTACAGTGATCCATTTGATTTAGAAAATAGCTATGGAAATACAATTAGAGTGTACAAAAATAAAAGGAAATTGAAATAATAAATGCAGGCACAAAAGCACCAATAGCAATGTAAGATTGTACATTAGGATAATTTGGCTTGGTGGCTCTACTTTAGAATTAAAATCACAAATGTTTGCTAAGATTCTCCATTATTGCTGAGAACATGCTTTTATTTCTTCTGTTCCCCCCCCCCCAACCAATTGAAACTCTAGTTCATGATAGTGGATAGGAAGTACTTCTTCATCAATAAATATTTATTTTATGGAATGAGTTATCCTTTACTTGTATTCGTAAAAGAATTTCTTGATAGTTCCTAGTAATTTAAAAAAAAAATTCTAAAAGTGAGACAAGATGTTGGAAAAATGTTGGGTTTGAGTTTTGAAGCAAAAAGTGACATTTGTTGTCATTTTTTTCTTAGATATGAATGACACCAAAGAGGAAGAAGAAGCTTTGGCTACAAAATGGGGATTTTCTCTCTTGTTCTTAAGCTTTTATTTTTTTCAAGTAACAAGAGGGCTTTGGACAAGCTACACATGTGCACAGTTGAAATTTGATTTTTGAAACATGGCCCCAATAGCATTTTGAGAGACAAACTGCAGTTGTACCCCTAACTCCAACCCCTCTTTTTCTGTTCATCTTTAAGAAGTCAAGGAGGATCTTTTGGCAAGACAGAGGGAGAAATATGAGTCTGCCCTCAGCTCTATTGCTCCCAATAGAGACTGCTGGAGACTGCAATTGGGGAACCATTTCCATAAAAAACTTCTCCTCATTTTGAGCTGTTAAAAATATTCTGGTGTGGCTTAGGTGTATTTTAATCTTTATTCTGTTAATATCAATAATAAGTGCATTTGTTATAGTTAGAGCTTAGTGTTATAATCTTTATTTATCTAGTGTATTTGTTTTGATTTATTTTTAAAGTTTTTATTTGTGGAATAGTTATAGTTTTATACAATTTATACTGGCCTATGACTGAAATGGAAGAGAGGAATGATGATCTATAAGCAGAAAGAAAGGGGATCAATTTAAAATTATAGTAAGACTAATCAGAAGGTTTTTGTTGTTGTTCAGAATGTTAAACTTCATCAAATACTAAAAGAGTGCAGCTGCTTTTCATTTTACTGCTTTAGAACCAACATTGTTTACCCAACTACTATAATATTTCTGCCTTTCAGTTCTATGATTTTCAAAAGCAATATGTTTTTCCTTTTTGTCCATCTCAAACCTCTAGGCTTCTCTATTGCACTCAGTGGAAAAATATCAGCAATGATGGTTAACATTACAGAATCACTGTGCAGAGCCCAGTGGGGGAAAATGTTTGCTCTTTCCTGCCTTTTGTGCATTGGGCCATTTAGAATCTATCCCAGCAAAATTACTGAACTCTCATATTTCATAGACTGCTTTGTGTCACACTTGGTCTGAATATAAATGTTCTAGAAGACACACTTAACCATAAAAACATTTGCAGTGCCATCAGCTATGGAAATAACAATAAGAACATTTAGATTTATATAAATTTCATGGAATTGAATTGTCATTACATAGTTTAAGGACCATATCTGTAACTCATATTTAAGCAAATATAATTCACAATTCCACTCTTCTGTAATATTAAGAAGAGGGTTCCATGTATATATCTTTTGAATAGTGACTTAATAAAGCAAAAAGTAAAGAATCAATGTTGGATTCTAGAGTTAGCTTGTATCACTTTGTATTACAGACAATGATATAGATAACAATAACAATACTACTACTACTACTAATAATAATAATAGTAACTACTTTAATTTTTTTAACTGTCTTTTTATCCTCTCCACGGATACCTCCTTCTTGTAGGGAAGGGGCTTGAGATGCTCTGATGAGGTTGATTGCTATGTTGGTAGTAGTATATTCTATCAGAAAGATTGCTCATACCAGACAGATCTTAGCTTAGAAGAACCAGACTAAGTGTATCCACCAACCCTTTTAATATGGTGAGAAAACAGAAGAAGAAGAATATATCAGATTGGTTGTTGTTCAGGTGAGCATGGACCACATCAGATATTAGAGTTCCTGGACGACAAGCGAAAAGTCTTCAAAGAAAAATAAGAAAGTCCAGTTGCCTCATGAAAAAGCATCTTGGGATAACTATGACCTGGGTGACTGAGAATCTCCATAGAGACATTTGAATATAAGAGCCATGTATCTAAAAAATAGACATCTTAAAACTCTAGAGAAAATGTTTGAACTAATTCTACTCAAATCTTTCATAGCATTATTTTAGGCATTGTACACTAACATTGGCTCAGAAAAAAATAATCTTCATTGTGTCCCTGGAAGCCTGTTATCTTCTTAGAAAAATGTCCAAATACTTAAACACTTATAGTGTTAAAGTCTTTTATTTAATTATCTTATAAAAAGGTAACTTTAATAGCATGATAATTATAATAAAATGCTTGCTTAGTTTATAGGATCAAATCTTATTTTGAAAATAATAATAATATGTGTATATGTTCTTTTTTATTCTTTCAAGAGAAGGAAGCAAACAAATGTGAAGTGCATTGGATGTGACACAAAAGATTCTAACAGCTCTTTAGCTGATCAACTGTAACAATACATATTTTTAACAATTTCTGAATTTTGAGTTTTAACTTCAGTAAACCATTATGGTCTATTTAACAAATGCAATTGGATCACGTTGTTCTGTGAAATGGAGCTGTGACATTGTTGACTTGTTGATGCAAGTAACAACTGTGGTGTTGCATCTACACATTGGTCAGTTCCTGAAATGTTAATAAATTCTCAATCTGGCAGATATTTCTAAATATCCTTATTAGAGGGTCAACAGGGTTTTGTTTTGATTCCTCCCCCTCTTTAAACAGACACAATAGAATGCCTGTGATATTTCCAAATCTCAGTACAAGCAAAATATAATCATGGGTGTATTTTGATCATTTTTATAAATGTCTCAATGTTTCAAAGAAAGGAATTGTTCATTTTAAACTCCGAATAAAAATCGCATATGCATGTAACATAAGAAAAAGACTACCCTATCTTTCTGTATTTCTCTCTCTCTCTCTCTCTCTCTCTCTCTCTCTCTCTCTCTCTGTGT
>JAKJMR010000988.1:35083-64625 GCA_024449315.1 Daboia siamensis | reverse complement strand
CTCTCTCTCTCTCTCTCTGTGTGTGTGTGTGTGTGTGTGTGTGTGTGCAATAATCATATACATAGACATACACACATATGTACATATATTACACAGGAAAACATGGCATTCAGAAAAATAAAATGAAATGAGCCAGAAAGTTCTCACATTTTCCTGGCATCTGTGGAGTGGTGCCATATGAGAACCATATGACTGCTGGCAGATTGGCATGTCAGTTCAAGCATCTACAACTTGACCTTACTGAGCTCTCTCTTTGTCAGTTTATAATAGGAACATTGATAAATTTTTATCTGCAGGCTTTTTGCACAAGGACTAGTTTATCCCTTTTCCAGTTTTCATTCTATCCTTCATAGAAGCTAGAACGCCTATTTTAGAAGTATAGAACCACATCAGTGATAATGACTGAAGACAATAATATAAAATATCTCTAGGTAGTGAATGTGTGTTTTCTACAACAAGCTTAATTTAGGAGTTTTATTAGAAATATCTTCAGGCTGAAATAAACTGCTAGATGGAATGAAAGCATTTAGTGTGAGAAGAATGCAATCAGATAATGTAAAATATTTTAAACACTTGAAACTCATTTTTTTCATTATTCATTTTTTGTAATCATTGTTAAAACTGATTAGAGTGTTTTCAGTTATTTTCATAATATGGTTTGGAACTGTTTTTTCTTTCTGGTTATTCTTTCTTTTCTTATTTATCATTGCTCATTTAGTCTTCTGCTGCCTATAATGTCGATGCTTTCTAGCCAAAATATGTGGAATTTTTGGATGATCTTAATCCTTCAAGACAATAAAACTTGAAGTACCTATTTTGTAGGAATTAGGAAAGTTTATAAATTTGTTTATCACTTTTAGTGAGAAATTTGTCTATTCTTTTCCTGCTTGTAAACTGGATTTTCCATCCAACTGGGTAATTATGTTTTCATCCTTTTTCATTTTTCAGTCTATGAAAGTTCAAAGCAAGTGAGGTTAAAAATATATCCCTCTTCTTGAGACAATTTTAAAACCATATAAATGTAAGCTCACAGCTCTTCTTCTGTTGTGTAGCCGGTTCTTTGCAGGCAATAAGCGAGACGGAAGGTTGCAAACAGGAACATTGCTTTATTGAGGCAAACAATTCTCTTTATTGAGAACTGAAACAGAGGCTGCTGCGCAGCTACTTATACAGTATGGTTGGCCACTAGGCGGTGGCCAATAGGTTTAAAGGAACCCATTCCCATCCCAAATCATCCAGTGATCTTCTTGGAGATAGCAAGTCTGGCTTAGACTTGCTATCTTACAGAGACACATCATTGAGCAACCATAAGCAGCATTCAAACAGACACATGAACAGTTCAAGTAAAATCCCAATACATTACACCCCTTCCCCCTAGAATGTGCACACATTATTTAAGAATATAATCTTGTAAATATTGTGGAGGTCTATGCGACCTTTGAGAATGAATGGGGAATCCAGGCAACTCCCGGTCTACCAGATTGCCCACCGGGCTGGGTAGACCAGGGCTCTTAGGTTCATGTGAGTCAGATTGATTCGAGTTCCTTTGGCTCAGCCCAAGCCAAAGTCCAATGAGGTAGCTGTGTCAGCGAAGCTGTTTGGGTTGACTTTCCCCGCCTGGAGACCCATGTTGCACTCCCGTACTTTGTTCCATCTATGACCATCTCCTTGTTGTAATGACTGATTGAGTTCTCAGAGCATGTGAACTGCTCTGTTTGGTTGCCAGTTTCTGGCTCCAGTTGTGGACCCACCATGAGGTCCTTGCTTAGTGGCCATTCTGCAAAATGCTTCTGCAGCTGATCAATATGGTGGTGACCGACTTGCCCCCCCCCTCAAGAGCCACCTCATAGGAAAGAGGTCCCGAAATGTCGACAATTTTACCCAACACCCACAAGTTCCCATGCCCATAGTTCCGGGCCCACACCCCATCATCCACTTGCAACCACCTTGGAGCCTTTGGGCATGCGGTGTCTGCTGCTACCCGGCCAGGATGCAACCTGTCCAGTTTTGTGATTAGCCTTCTTCCCCAGCAAAGCTCTGCTGGGCTCTTGTCTGTTGCTGTGCAAGGCATAGTGTGCTGGCAAAGCAAGAAATCAGCCAGCATATGGTGCCACTCCCCAGTCACAATGCGCTTGAGTGACTCTTTTGTTGTACACACCATGTGTTCAGCCTGCCTGTTACTCGAGGGATGAAGGGGAGCTGCCATTGCATGCCTTATGAGGTTAGATCTCAAGAAGGCCTGAAATTCTGCCCCTGTGAACTGGGTCCTGTTGTCCAAAAGTATGACATCCAGCATCCCATGTGTGGCAAAAAGCTTCCTGAGCACCTGGATGGTCCTAGCAGTAGTCATAATAGATATAGGAATTACTTCCAACCATTTAGAGTGGCTGTCGACCACTATCAAAAACAGCTGTCCCTGAAAGGGCCCAGTGAAGTCAATGTGAATCCTTGACCACAGTGTATGAGTTTCCTCCCATCGGTGGACAGGAGCCTGTGGCATTTCTGGTCTGGACTGTTGACACATGTAACACCTGTGTACTTGAGCCTCAATAGCCTTATCTAACCCTGGCCACAAAGGTAGCTCCATGCCAGTCCCTTCATCTGGACTATGCCTGGATGGCCCTCATGCAGAGACTGAAGCACACGATACCTTAATGAACTGGGGACAATAACCCTGTTCCCCCATAAGATGCAGCCTTTGTGAGCTGAAAGCTCATGTCTATGAGTGAAATAGCTCTGGAACTCTGCTCCAAGGCTATTTTCAAGCCAACTGGTGTGAATCTATGACAATAGAAGAAATAACCCAAACAATGGCTTGTGGTCAGTGAAGACTGTGAACTTCCTGCCATACAAGTAATCATGGAATTCCTTCACCCTGGCCATGATGGCCAGGGCCTCTTTGTCAATCTGAGCATAATTGTGCTCAGCTGAGGACAATGTCCTTGAGTAGTAGTCAATGGGGACTTGAGTCACATCACTTGACAAATGGCTTAGTACAGTCCCTACCCCATAAGGGGATCTATCACATGCAATGCATACAGGCAATGTTTCATTAAAGTGCATAAGCACTGAATTTGAAGACAGTAGTGACTTTACTGCCTTAAAGCTATTTTCGTGAACTTTGGTCCACTTCCACGGGGTGTTTTTGTCTGAGAGCCGATGTAATGGCTCTGCCACTGTGGCCTTGTTAGGCAGGAATGCATGGTAAAAATTCAGGAGACCCAGGAATGCCTGGAGCTCTCCTTTGGATCTGGGGCTTGGTGCCAGCTGAATTGCCTTCAGCTTGGACTCCGCAGGATGGATGCCTTCAGCATCGATACAGAATCCCAAAAATTCAGTGGAAGGCACCCCAATTTTACACTTGCCCCTCTTCAGTTTGAGTCCCGCTGTGAGGAACCATTGGAGGATGGGTTTGAGCCTCCTTGCAAGCACCTCAGTGGACTCACTGGCAATGAGCACATCATCAAAATAGGGGCAGAACCCCGGAATGCCATTGAGTGCATGCTCCATAACTCTCTGGAAGATTCCTGGGGCTAAGCTAACCCTGAATTGAAGGCATTTGACTTTAAAAGACCCCTAAGTGTCACAATTGTTTGTGTGGCTGCTGTGACCTCATCCACAGGTAACTGCTGATAGGCCTGTGCCAAATCTAACTTAGCAAACACGGTACCCCTTTGCAGTGATGCCAAAATGTGGCTAACAACTGACACTGGGTACGCGTGCCGCTGTAGTTCCTGGTTAATGGTGCACTTGTAATCAGCGCAAATGCTGACCTCCCCATTGGCCTTAAGTGGTGTGACAATGGGGGTTTCCCATTCAACCCCATCTACGGCTGTAGTACCCCTGACTGACTAACTTGTCCAACTCTGCATCGATTTTGTGTTTCAGTGCAAATGGCACTCTACAGGGCTTGACCCTAATAGGTGTTATGGCAAGCTTAAAGCTATTGGAGGGCCCTTGTACTCTCCCAGGCTTGTGTCAAAAACATCTGTGAATTCCTCACATACTGATGCCAAGTTCACTGCTTATGTCTGGTGGATTCCAGTTACTTGAATGCCCAGTGCATCAAACCAATCAAGCCCTATTAAGCTCATTCTCTGGCCTTCCACCACAATCACATCTAGGGCCCCCGAAAAACCCTTGAATTTGACGGCCAAGGTGGCCTCACCTTTGACGGCTACTCAGGAATTCTGGAAGTCAGTTAGAATTATGTCGGATGGCCTAAGCTTGGCCCATCTCGTGTGCAGTTGCACACGATCCGGAAGGTCTCCAGGGAAATAATGGATACAGCTGAACCAGTATCCAGTTCCATCCTGCAAGGAACACCTTGCAGCTCAACTTGAAGCTGAAGTTTTGGTTTAAGTGGGCGGCAAGCTCCAGTATGGCAGTCACTCTGGTGACTGGAGCAGAACCCTACTCTATGCTGCCCTGGGGCCCCAGTACCTCTCCTGATCGGATCGTCTGATTGGCTTTCCTTCTGGCGACCTCTACAGACGGCTGAGATGTGGCCAGATTTCCTGCAGGCCTGACACGTGGCTGTCCGGAACTAGCAGTCTGCTCATTGGTGGCAGCTGCCACAACCCAAACACCGAACGGTCTTGTAAGGGGGCTTCAGTTCCTTGTTGTGGTGCCGTTGGATCTTGTTCACTTCGTGGTTGGAGTTGACGTCTTCTGAATGTTCAGTGTCCTCATGGTGGATGGCTTCCTTGTGAGGCATACTTTTGGTGGGCCACAAGGCCTTTATGGCCCCGTCGGAGGCTTCGTCCACCATGACTTCTTTTAGGGCTTCCTGGAGTGAGAGAGTCTCTTTTGCAAAAAGTTTTTGTTGAAGCTCTCTGCTTCCGAATACACAGATGAATCGGTCTTGAAGCCTTTCTTCCAAGTCCAAAAATTGGCACAGGCATGAAGCTTGTCTCGATGCCACGATGAACTCTGTGGCCGTCTCACTGGGTTGCTGAACTCGCTGTTCAAAGGCATGCCTCCACACTATCACTGACAACTTCAGTTGGAAATGTTCACCAAGCTGTTTCTTCAGGTCTGCGTAAGTAATAGACTCCAGCTGTGCCAGTGCAACTAAGTTCTCAGCGATGTTGAATGTAGCAGACCCGCAGACGCAAAGAAGTGTTGTGGCCTTCAGGCCATCTTCGGCGACCTGGTTTGCGCAGAGGTAGTTCTCTACTCTTGAAATGTAGGACGACCATCTCTCTGGGTGAGTGACATCAAATTCGAGCTTTCCAACCTTCAACATGGTGAGAAGTCTTTGCAGCTCGGGTCTTGTGTTGCCTCTTGCTGCTTCTTCTTTGTAGGCCCTGGGACTGGACTGCAGGGTGGGTGGTCACTAGTGTGGCTTGCTAGGCTGACCGAGGGGGGGGGGAAACACGGCCCCTGCCAGGTGCTGTGCTGGCCTCACCCCCTAGTGACTTTCAGCTCTTTCGAAGATGCAGGATCCCACCTTCATCGCCAATGTTGTGTAGCTGGTTCTTTGCAGGCAATAAGCAAGACAGAAGGTTGCAAACAGGAACATTGCTTTATTGAGGCAAAGAGGAAGAGAGCTGAAATAGAGGCTGCTGCGCAGCTACTTATACAGTTGGCTACTAGGCAGTGGCCAATAGGTTTAAAGGAACCCATTCCCGCCCCAAATCATCCAATGATCTTCTTGGAGACAGCAAGTCTGGCTTAGTCAGTGACTGTTACACAGACACACCATTGAGCAACCATAAGCAGCATTCAAACAGACATGTGAACAGTTAAAGTAAAATCCCAATACATTACATCCTGTTCCCTGCTTCATGTAATTTACTTTCTCTAACCAAAAAGCTTTCAGGTAAATGTCTCCTAGAACACTCAATCATGAGACAAAATGCAGCCATCCTATCTTTTCTTCCTAGAGTAGCAGAGGAAGCCATGAGAAGATCATATCATATGGACCCCCAATCACCCAAATTCTGTGAAATGTAATAGAGTGATTCACCTAAAAGCCCCATTATACAGACTGTTCATGCAGGCCTTCAGTTACAATTGTCAAATAGAATTCATTTGATTGTCATTTTTTAAAGAAAAATATCTACAATCTCTGTACAGAACTGCATGAGGACTAACAAATTTATTAACATTTAACAAGAGCCCTGGTGGTGCAGTGGTTAGAACACAGTATTGCAGGCTAACTCTACCCACAGCCAGCCGTACCAACAGGCTGAAGAACAGCTTCTATCCAATGGCTGTCAGGCTCTTGAATGGGAAATAACTTTATGTATGATTGATTTGCGAGGCCAATGTGTTTGTGCAATTAGCTCACATGGTGTAACAAGATGGTGGGTTTGCTGTCACTGTGAGTTGGGGTGAGGGGGCACGAAGGGAGGCTCAGCCAATCTCAATGTATACATGGTTGTACTTTGACAATAAAGGTTCATTCATTCAAGGTTGACTCACCTTCCATCCTTCCAAGGTTAGTAAAATGAGGATCCAGATTGTTGGGGCAGTTTGCTGACATTGTAAACTGTTCAGAATGTGCTGTTAAGCACTATGGAGCAATATACAAGTCCAAGTGCTATTGCTATTTGATGACTCACATTTGCACATTTCAGGTGACTACATTGAAAAACATACTCAGAGTTAGTGTTGTGAAGTAGTTAGAAGGCGGGTAGGCTAGTAAAATCTCTCCATTTGGCCCAGGGCACCTCTGCATGTGGATATTTAGTTCTCTCTGATTTATTAATATACTACTTTAATTGTGTTGCCCGCAACCTGGGAAAAAACCTGCTTTAAAAACATCCACTGTTGCTTAACAAAACTTAAAGACAAGTTGTTGCCATCTGACATTAATTTTTTAATATCTCTTGGCTAGACAGAGGACTAATTTCCCAACTGAATGGTCGCCCTATGGCTGGCGCATGAATCTGTATGTAAGTGCTTGCATGAATGTGACAATGTCTATATCAGATGGACAAAGAAATAAACAGATGCTTGAATATGTCTAAATGTGTTTCTAACCCTCTTGAAAATGAAATGCCTATGTAAAGGGCTAAGATGGTCTTATTGGAAATTTCAGTGCTAAGCCACCATCATTTTATGCATACCTGCTGATAATAAACTCATTTTCTGAGTGTGGATCTTCCAGAGAAAAAATTGTACTGTGCATTAACAAGTGGATGGTGCTAACACAGAGGGGTTGTGGTGGATCAGGATGACAGAAATCCAGAGAGATTTTTTTAGGGGAAAAGGGAAGAATAAATCATGTTTTGTGATTTTGACTGGAAAAAATAAAAGACTAGAAAATGAAGGAGAAATTATGGAATAGAGTTTTCCAGAAATGAGATTGGCATGACTGGGCATAATCATGATGTTGCAGGTTCCACATAAAAGAATATAATTTGCTAGTTGCTAGTTTCTATGAAAAACTGCTAATTTAAAATTAAGTATTTGGTTGGGAGCAAACTTTAATGATTTTATCTATGTTTTGGTCTGCAGCAAAGAAACAAACGAGACAGAGATAGCAGAGGGAATAATCAATCCATATTGGCTTAGATCCATTAAGAACAGAACGCTTTTTATTACTTGTTTGTTTTAGCAAATGAGAATTGGAAAGGAAACTTAAATCGTGCTAAACCCACACATTTAAATTATTTTTCCTGCAAGTTCCTTGCAGTGGAATTTGTAAGTAATTTCAATAAAATCACAGTTCAAAATCAATTGAACTGAGCAAGAATTCACAATAATATCTCACAGTTACCTTGTATGTGCAAACATTTCTTTCTAAGAAACTCTTGAAAAAAGACAGAGGTTGAATTATTACCATGGGTGATTGTGAATTGTAAATTGAAATATAAACTGCAGTTCTATGCATGCTTATCTGATAGGGGTTGAATTTGGTAGGGTTTATTTCCCAATAAACCTGCATAGCCTCTTATTACACAAACCTCAGCTCTCTTCCCTGGAAAAATGTTCACTGAATTCATTAGGAACTAAGTCTACATGAACAGGACTGCATTAAAAGAATACGCCTGGATGATTGAGTTCAATAACAGACCTTGGCTGAATGGTTGATATTTTAAAATGATTGGCTGGGTATTTGTTCATTTCTATAAAAATCGAAGGAAGCTGAAGATAGAGTTTAACTGATATTCCAAAGAAGACTTGGAAGACATCATTCAAATGACAAAGAAACCATATTGCAGCACGTAGATCAATTGGAGAGAGAACAGATTTCCATCTTGAAATGAAATATGGGCCGGGGGAAACACCCCACCCCCCTTTTTCCAAACACACTATGACAGATTACAAGGTTTGCAGCTGGAGTTAATCCAGATTTCTGTTTAATTAAATAGTAGCAATCATTCTGCCATATTATATCAGAATTGCACAAAGGTGAGATGAAGGTGATAGGCAACATATGTGCGTTCACCTCCTTATTTTCATTAGAAAATACGAACATTTAGTTTTAAAATAGAAAGACTGTGTATACTATGTTTATCTCCTGCTTACTATATCCTGAATGTTTAGGACAGCAGCAGGACTTTCTCAGGGTACAAATATATTTGATCTGATTCTTATTAAAAAAAAAGCCGTTCCTCTTCTCATGAAGATGTATAGGATTGCCAACAAATAAAGGAAGAAAAGCACCAAGGGAAGCACCAAAAATAGAGCAGTTATAAAAATTACAGTATATAGAAATACATAAAGGTTATAGTGCTAATTTATATGAACACATATTTAGAAATTCATATAGTCTTTTACATAGAGGTACAATATATCCATCATGGGGAAAATTATCCATGATCCCCACCATTGTGGGGAAAATGACCTATGACTGTTAGTACCATATCACGATGCTAAATAATATTAATCTTTATTTTTGGATATGACAACTCTTCAAATAAAGGGTTGTTCTATATAAAGTGAATCAGGATATCAGTGGATTCTGTAGTATATACTTTTAGCTAAGTAAAGTTTGTGCAGAATATTATACTCTGGACTGTAATGGACCAATATTGTTTAATATTAAGAGAATAAAGGCCTTAGATTACAGTGTCACTGAAAAGAGACTAGTGTTTAATGCAAAGTACCCAGTAGGGCACATATGTTATTGCTCCCATGTTATTGCTCTAAAATAATATTTGTATTTGTTGATTCCTTGCATCAATTTATCATTATATTTGTTAAATAGTGGGTTCTTGGTGCAGGAATGATGACACGAGGCTGAGTACAGGATAAATCATAGTTTTATTTCTTGCTGGAACTGTACTGAAGCAAGGGCTGCAACCAGCCGTAATATATAGTCTAGCCCCTAGGTGGCAGCCAATAGGTTTGAACCAACCATTGCCGCCTGGGGCTAACCAATTGCAGGACAGAAGACAGTTAGTCTGGGTTGGTGGAGAGCCATTAGCTGCTCCAGCAACCCACGTGGTGTATCACAAGAGCCCAGTACATAACAATATTGTTGAAAGGAAAATCTTCATCAAGGTCCAGTCCAAGACAGGAATAAACAAAATGAAGACTGCTTTAGAAAGAAGGTTGTAGTTTACTGAACAGTAGAGGCAGTCAGAAATGTGATTCTGGGAAAGCTGATTACAAGTTGCTGGGAGTGGTGGTTTTTATACCTTCTTGGGCTTTTCCTGTGGCATGAACTTTGACCTGAAGTTCAGTGTGTCCTTTTGGTATTCTGATGGTGGGTTAATCCTATTATGTCCTAAAGGTCATGTTTTCTGTCCTCTTTGTTTTTTTAATCTCATCAGCTTCTAGCTTCCTGGCCTCAACATTTCTGAATAGGATTATCAAAAATGCATTTCTACAGAGCTGGCCTCTGCCTAGTTTCTGCTTGGGGCTATTAAGAAAAACTGGGCCTGCTCTTCTGCTTTTCTTTAGAAACCTTTGGGGGAAATATAATATTCTGCTTTTTTAATATTTCCTTCTCTTGGAGGGGGGGGGCGGACTTCCCACAATTGTCTTACATCAGTATTTCTCAACCTCAGTCCCTCTAAGTTGGGTGGACTTCAACAGAATTTCCCACTGACTTTTATGATAAACGTTTTTATGGGGATTTCAGTGCAGTCAAAACAGATTTGTTCCACTCCAGTTTCAAGGTTTTAGTAGTTTTCTGCTGTAAAAGCCTAAAATTACAAAAAGCAAAAGTAGTCCCATTTTAATGAGATTTTAAATGACTGACTGATTTTAAATTCTTTGTATGAAGTAAAAACCCAGCAACCCTAGGGTACAATATGCAGCCCACTATTTATTTCTGATAATATCATTTATCTGTCTTTGAATGGGTTTTAAGCATATTCTGTATGTAGTTGAATGAAATATAATTTTCCTTACCTGTCCTGCCTGTCTTTAAAATTACAGTTCTTTTAACATCAAACAATTCATTAGTCACTCCTGCCTGCCATTTCATACTTGTGTGTGTAAACAACATACCTTTCAAAAGGCTATCAGAGGTCATCCAACCAGCTAAGAATTGAGGAATTAAATAACATGTCTTCACAAGATTCTGCTGGGCACTTTGTCATTTTAATAACACTTTCATTCCAGAAACTTTCAGTAGCTAGAGCCATGATGCTTAATTACTCTCATTTATCTCTCTAATAAATGATGCCATTGACTTACTATGGTTGTAAAGAGACAATTGGCAAGCCAATATGTAAATCTGCTACATTTAACCATGGAAACCATAGTGAATTCAGAGCCCTATGCAAAAGAGCAAGTGTCTTTAAATAGGAGCAAAGCTGTTTTCAACTAAATCATCCAAGTTTGTATATTTAAAAAATCCATGCACTTCACACATTGTCCAAGTATCTGTTATGAAAAGACAGAGCAAAATAGGTGCAGTCATATGGATGGCTTTTTGAGAGGGAAAACTCTATGTTGGGAAGGGATGGTGGTGCTTGGTGGAATATGGTGCACATTTCAATAGGCAACTATTTTTCCAAGATTAGCTTTGTAAATTAGGTCAGTTCAAAATTCAAGTCCTTTTCTATTTTATAAGGCCACACTTGGAATACTGCATTAAGTTTTGGTCACCACAATGTAAAAAAGATGTTGACAGTCTAGAACAGGGGTATCAAACTGCCGGCCCGCGGGCCAGACATGTCATCGGGAGACCACGCCCACTCCATTTCTGGCAATGGCGAAAAAGCATTGCGTAATAGCACGTGACATCACGAGTTTGACATGTCTGCTTTAGAAAGAGTACAGAGAAGAGCAACAAAGATGATTAGGGGATTGGAGGCTAAAACATATAAGGAACGGCTGCTGGAATTGGATATGTCTAGTTTAATGAAGAGAAGTACTAGGGGTGACATGATAGCAGTGTTCCAGTATGTCAGAGGTTGCCACAAAGAAGAGGGAGTCAAGCTATTCTCCAAACCACCTGACAGCAGGACAAGAAGCAACCGATGGAAACTAATCAAAGAGAGAAGCAACCTAGAACTAAGGAGAAATTTTCTAACAGTTATAACAATGAATCAGTGGAACAACCTGCCTCCAGAAGTTGTGGATGTTTTTAAGAAGAGACTGGACAGCCATTTGTCTGAAATGGTATAGGGTTTCCTGCCTGAGCAGGGGGTTGGTCTAGATGACCTCCAACGTCCCTTCCAACTTTATTATATATAATAAAGCAATGAGGATTTTACCCAGGAATAATATATTGTAAAATTGAATCCCAGACTAATGATTAGGTAGAAAAAAGTTCCTAGTTCCTACTTAAATCTCTTTCTCTGATAAACTGCCCAGTATTTGTGGAGCTCCCATAATAGTCTGTACACTCCCTAATCTCAATATTCAATTTTACTGAATAAAGAAAAGAAAAAGGCTTTATTGGGGTCAGCAAGGCATGTGTTGTTTTAAAGCACTGTTTGCAGGTAGAAAGATGTTTGAAAAAGGAACCTAGGGCAACGGCATCAACAATTGGCCATTGGCTTTTTGTACTAGAATTTTATACAGCTTTCTTACTATATATCTGTCAAATGCCCTAGAACAGCCACTTTGGGTAAACAGCACTTCGGAGCAAATCTTTGCCCTAGATAATCCTTCATTTGGTCCAGCATGTCTCAAAAAGTACGTCTCAGAAAGGGAAGGGAATAAGGGTAAAAAGAGAGAAGAAATGCATGAAACGTAACTGAATGAATGAAACACCTCCCCAGGAAATATTGAAAATACGGATATCATGTAAGGAACTCTCTTGTCACATAACTTTAGGTTATAAAGGTGAGGGGGTGGTAGTGGCAGAACTGCCAGGATAATACATTAAAGAAAATGCAAATTATGGGGCAGCCAAAGTTGAGGTGTGATCAAAGCCTCAGAAGTTGTTTAATAAGCAGAAAACCTTTTTTCAAAGAGTTGATAGTCAATGAAGCCAATGAGATTATTTGCTTGATTATTATTGTATTTTAGCCATATGTGTATACATGTACAGTGGATATAGAAAGTCTACCCTCCCTTGTTAAAAAGCCAGATTTTTGAGATGTAAAAATATCAGTCCAAAATAAATTACTTCAGAATTTTTCCACCTTTAATATAACATGTAATCTGTACAATTCAATTGAAAAACAAACAAATCTTTTAGGGGTAAAAAATAAAAATGAAAAACTTACAATAACACAGTTGCATAAGTGTGCACAACCTTAAAATAATACTTTGTTGAAGTACTTTCTGATTTTATAACATAATTCAATCTTTGGGGTAGGAACCTATCAGCATGACACATCTTGCCTTGGGAATTTTGCCCATTCCAAATCTGTCAGGTTTCAAGAACATCTTCTGTGCACAACCCTCTTCAGGTCATCCCACAGCTTTTCACTTGATTCAGGTTTGTGTCTGGCTGGGCTATTCCAAAACTTTGATCTTCTTCTAATGAAGCCATTCTTTTGTTGATTTAAAAATATCCTGAAATTCTTCTTCACCTTCACATTTTAGCAGATGGCTTTGTTTCTAAATTGACTAATATTTGGAACCATTTATAATTTCCTCCACCTTGACTAAAACTCCAGTTCCAGCTGAGGAAAAGCAATGTCATAGCATAATGTTGGCATCACCCAGCTTCACTTTGAGTATGGTATACCTTTGTGCAGTGTTGTTTTAGTACCAAACATAGAAAGTTTTGGAATTATGGCCACAAAATTCAACCTTAGTCTCATCTGATCGTAGCACATTCTTCCACATGCTTTTGTCAGATTTGATGTAAGTTTTTGCAAAATGTAACTGGGATTGGATATTTTTATTTGTAAGAAAAGGCTTCCATCTTGCCAACTTACCCACAGTCCAGACTTATGAAAAATACAGGAGATTGTTGTCACATGTAGTACACAACCAATTCTTGCAAAAAAAAATCCTATAGCTCCTTTAATGTTGCTGTAGGCCTCTTGGTAGCCTCTTGGTAGCCTCTCAGACCATTTTTCTTTGATTTTTTCATCAATTTTGGAGGGACAACCAGTTCTTAGTAATGTCACTGTTGTACCATATTTTCACCACTTGTTGATGACTGTTTTCGCTGTGTTCCATAGTGTATCTAATGCCTTGGAAATTTTTTGTACTCCTCTCCTGACTGATACCTTCCAACAATGAGATTCCTTTGATGCTTCATAAGCTCTTTGCAGATCATGGATTTTGCTGTAGAACACAATCGAGTAAATGTCAGAAAAATCCTACTAGAACAGCTGAATTTTATATAGGTTTGATCAGAGTAACTTGAATTGATGGCAGGTTTATACTAACTACTATCAATCTGAATGTGATTAATTCTCAACATAGCTACATCCCTACTTATAAGAGGGCACGTACACTTGTGCAACCATGTTATTGTTAAGTTTTTTATTGTTAAATTTGCCCTAAAAGATTTAAGTTTGTTTTTTCAATTGAATTATAAATCTTATATGTTTTATTAAAGTTGAAAGATTCTGAAGTGATTTATCTTGGTCTGATTTGTTTATATCTCAAAAACCTGGAAATTTAACAGGTTTGTGTAGGCTTTTTATATCCACTATATGTATTACAGGACTGCTTAGAGATTGAATTGAAGAACCTTACTATCCAATAAACTATTTTACTCTCAGAAATCTCATTCTATTAATCTAAAGTGGAAATTCAAGAAAAAGCCTATGAAATTGCATTCACTTTCCCAAGATGAGGACCCAGATTGTTGGGGGCAATAAGCTGACTTTGTAATAATGCCGCTTGGGGTGTGTGTGAAAGCCCTAACAAGCAGGCATATACATAGAATGAAGGCTACTGCTAAGCTTGTAAGCCGCCCTGAGTCTTCAGAGAAGGGCGGGATATAAATGTAATAAAAATAAATAAATAAATAAATTTTTTCAGAGGACAGAGCCACCCACAAAAGAAACATCTATATTGTGTTTGCAACATTTGTTTGTGACTTTGAATACACTATGACACAGTTCATAAAGGAAAAAGGAACAGATATGACAAGGCACAGGACAAATGCAGAAAGCCAAAAGTTTATTGTTGTATACTGGGTTTGATGCTTAATTGACGAGATGAGGCGAGTGAGTTCAGCAAGATTCATTCTTTGTTTGGTTGCAGAAACTGAACTGAGAAACAGGGCTATGAATGCAGCTATTTATACCCTGGCCTCTAGGTGGCAGCCAATAGGTTTAAAGCAACCTATTGCCGCCCTAGAAGCAGCCAATGGCGGCGCTGGAGATGGGTTGTTTGAGGAGCTGGGAGCCGTTAGCCAGCTTCCCTCCCTAAACAACCTTCCAGCAATTAACTCCATGTGATACTCTTTAGTAAGACAAAACCCAATACATTACATTTATAATTCTCCCAAACAGTAATGAGGTCTTGATCCAATGGACAGAGTGAACATAGAACACTTTTCCAGGTTGTTCATTGGTTTGTGTGCTAAAAGCAAAATTGGCTATTTGGTATGACAGTGCCAAAGAATTGGGAGGCAGGGTATTTCCAGAAACTGATGTAACAAACGAATACGTTTGGGGATAAAAAGTCAAATAACTTATTCACTGCGTGGAAGAAAAGAGCATAGGTGCTATTCCAAACAGGGTAACATAAAGTAGTGGTGATTTTTCACTAAGTACAGATGGCAATTCTGACAAGGAGGACAAGTTATTCCTGGTAACTTGTCAACTTTGAAGATTCTCAGTTCAATCACGTGTTCTGAATATGCTAACAGTAAAGTACAGATTCTGAGAAATTGCAAGGCCTTTGAAAAATGTCTCTGTAACTCAGTTCACAGAACTGTTTGGCTTTTGCTGTTGTAATGTTTGGTAAGTGCAATGAACTGAGTGTTGAACCTAATATATATGAAATGAAGTGGTACTGATTGTATGTCCTATTCAGCACAGGCAACAGTTAAAAATGCGGCAAAGTCTCTTTCCTTTGATTTCTAGTGAGTTTTTTTTTTTTACTGTAATCATTTTGAAACAAGTGCCAAAGAAAAAGAACTTGAAAGTTCTCACTCTACAGCTTGATAGTTAACTGTGTCTCACACATTGGAATGGGATCTAAATGTCTGAGATGGGTTTAAATGAGTTTAAGTTTAAATGCTATTTTATATTTTGTTAGAATATAAAATAGACTAAGATAGCTTTCACTCATTTCTTAGTTTGGGCTTTGACATTGAGCTATTAATGTTGATTATGTCTTAAAATTAGGGAAATGGAATAAGTGCTTCTGGTTGGGAACGCAATTTTTTGAGGGTGTGTGTTATATAATACATGGTAATTGAAATGATCATGTTTCCATTTTGATATTCTGTTAGAGTGCATGGGAAGTTACCATTTGCCCCAAATGAAAACTGCTAAGACTCTAAAGCTTGGAATGCAAACTGTGCACTTACAGTATATCTCTATAGCCTCTGTCCAAGTTCAGTTCAAATGGACACATGTGAAGTTTATGCAGCTTTATTAATGTAAAATTATACTAATACAGGTCTACAGCCTTCCCAATGACTTTGCTTGTCAGAAGGTTGCAAACAGTGATCATATGAACCTGGGATATTGCAACCATCATAAAAATGAACCAGTTGCCAAGCATCTGAATTTTGATCACATGACCATGGGGAGGCTGCAACGATCGTAAATGTGAAAAATGGTCATAAGTCATTTTTTTCAGGACCGTTGTAACTTCGAATGGTCACTAAATGAACGGTTGTAAATTGAAGGCTACCTATATTCTTAATTTATTTAATTTAAGGACAAAAGCATAAACTGACAATAAGCTAAATCTATCTTTTTTTTAAAGACAGGTAAACCACTTTTCTGTCGAAAAGTCTGCCTGTAGTAATGATTCTTTATTTTGTGAATAATTTTCTATCTAACAGATACAGCAATCAACATCAAAATTCATTCCTGACACTGAAATTAATCTCATGATATCCATTTTTTTTCTTTAGGATTTGGCTTAACAGCATGTTGCCTAACTTCCTAAGACTTTCCTCTTCTCTGAACAATAGTGACCAAAAACTGTAAATCACCATTCCACATTTCAATAATATGCTTTCAACATGGTTCAGGAACTCATCAGCATTTAAATCACTCAATGATTCCTAACAGAAAAGAGAATGTGATTCAATCTATTTGCATCTATCCTGTACAAAATGGTTTTCATCAATGTCTCTTGAAGAATTCTGTACTTCATTACGAATGACACTTTTGACATGGGCGAATGAATGGACACATTAAGTTTACACATCTATAGTGCAGTAGTATTTCACTGCACTGTAATTCCGGATAATTTTCTTCTATGCCTGTCTCTTTTCCAAGTGTAACTCCACCAGAGCTTGTGTATCTATTGAGTTTGGCCAATCTGATTGTTGCTTGGAGTTTCTTATGAACTTATGGCTTCTGGCATAGATTTCTCTGTGCTGCCTGTAATGCCGCAGAAACCCTCAGTAAATCCTCTACCTCTCATTTTTGCTTTTTTGCATGGTGGCTCTGGATAAAAAACAGTACAAATAGGCATGACATGTAACCAATGCCCCTTTTGCAAGACATCCTTAATGCATGCCCAGAGTCAGTGGTGGGATTCAGCCAGTTTGCACCACTTCAGCAGAACTGGTAGCTAATTTTTTTGTTGCCCAGGACCAGAATGGACTTCCAGAAACAGTATCCACACAAAGAACCAGTTGTTCACATGTTTGAATCCCACCACTGCCCAGAGTAATATATTTGTATGTGCTTGAGATATGCCCGCAGATATATTCTCACAATCCAGACCCGGCATGGGGACATGTGAGAGTCTGGCTGTGCTCAGTTGCAGACCTGTAGTTAAACCTTTCCATTGCTAGCTTTTGTTTTGGGGATAAATTGCTTTATTCATTTTTTAAAAATTGTTGTTGGAGGATTGGAGAGTGAGAGTGAGAACTAGTGAGCAGGTGAGAGAGGTGTTCATGTGTATTCCTAGTTAAACTTCCCAAAAATATGTGTGCATTTATTTTTCAGGAAAAGCAAAAGAGCAGACTGTAGCTTAAAACACTTTTTCTGAAATTTAGGTGCTGATTTTTAAAAATTAGGGTTTAAATCAGGATTTACTTCAAAAAATAAAGTCAAATCCTAATTTATCAGTGCAAACAAGTTTGTCTGGTATGGGAACCTTTCTTGATGGGATTAGGAAACACAAAATATTCAGTGGGCTTCATAACCAGATGCATTTTGATTGTTTACTTTGATGATATTAGTGATTAAAATTACTGATAATCTCCCATTGTAAATTAGTATAAACTGCCATTGCTTTAATCATACTGTAGCTAAGTTGCTCTGAGATACCCCTCAGCTGAAAAGCAGTAAAATAATTATTTTTAAAAAATTAAATTATTAATTGCTGTATTTTCTAACTAGCAGTTAATTGCATTGTCCAGTTATTATTATGGTGATATATCACTGATGAAGAAGATACACTTTATCTTGTCATAATTATCTCAGGGTAACATAAATTACTAGTGTAGAAATGATTCCTAACGGTTCACACTATTAAATTTCTGCATTTATAAAAGTGAGCAATTTGGGCTTATATTGAATAATCCCACAAATTTTTAATGAAACAACAGTCCACCTTGGTATAAAAGCCTTACTAAACAGTTTAAACTTTAGTTAAGAATTGTTGTGCTAAATGTAAATCTGCTCAAACTATATCATTCTTACAGATTCAGGAGGACTAAGGTAAAGGTAAAGGTTCCCCCGCACATGCGTGCTAGTCGTTTCCGACTCTAGGGGCCGGTGCTCATCTCCGTTTCAAAGCCGAAGAGCCAGCGCTTGTCCGAGGACGTCTCCGTGGTCATGTGGCTGGCATGACTAGACGCCAAAGGCGCACGGAACGCTGTTACCTTCCCACTGAAGTGGTCCCTATTTTTCTACTTGCATTTTTACGTGCTTTCGAACTGCTAGGTTGGCAGGAGCTGGGACGAGTAACAGATGCTCACTCTGTTACGCGGCACTCGGGATTCGACCCGCCAAACTGCTGACCTTCAGATCGACAAGCTCAGCATCCTAACCCACTGAGCCACCGCATCCCTTCAGGAGGACTACACTTATACAAAATAAGGAGGTACTGCACGTATTAAGAATGCTAGTATTAAAATGTTAAATTGCAGAAATGTATGTTCTTTTAAGGGTGCACATTATGCACAGATAGGTTTCCATTTTATTTTTTATTTTTATGTATAGAAATTGGAATAGGGTATAAATCCCACCAGGCTCAAGGTTGACTCAGCCTTCCATCCTTCCGAGGTAGGTAAAATGAGGACCCAGATTGTTGGGGGCAATAAGCTGACTTTGTAATAATGCCGCTTGGGGTGTGTGTGAAAGTCCTAACAAGCAGGCATATACATAGAATGAAGGCTACTGCTAAGCTTGTAAGCCGCCCTGAGTCTTCAGAGAAGGGCGGGATATAAATGGAATTAAAATAAAAATAAAATAAAAATAAATGACATTGCTTTTCCAGATAATATATATACAAATCTATTTAGGCTGATGAACAGACAAAATAAAATAGTTCTGCTTTAGTTACATAATATGAGAAAAATTGAGGTGAAGTGTTTGGATTTTCACAGCATTGACATGTTAATTTAAACTGACTTAACTGAATTAGTGGGGAGGCTGTAAGACTGTGACGGTAGGCTAAATTTTTCATAGATGTCCCCATATAATCTGTCTTCATTACCTAGATTTCCAAAATGCGTTTTGAAGAGTGGCTGTTTATTTCAAGGATAGTAGACTTTAAAATGGTTACTGAATTGGGTGTTTCATGGTTGGAATATTTCAACCTTGAACATTTCTAATTATAGAAATAATAGAGCCACTTTCATTTTGAAAATTATTTCTGATTCCTCTTTGCTCCATTAATTCAAGTTGTTATTTCCTCTTTTACTGGAAAATACAACACACAATTTGTTATCTTATGGGTTTTATTACATCCTGCCACTGAATATACTTCTATCACTAACTTGGTCAACAGTCCATCAGTTGGTAAATAGGACATAAAAGATTTAATCTTCTACACACACACACACACACACACACACGCACACACACACACACACGCACACACACACACACACACACACACACACACACACAGACCTGCCTGATTTATATATATATATATGGCAGACTTGAATGCAAAATATTATTCTTACTAATACAGCTGTTTTTCCCTACCTATTTTAAGTCCCCTCCAGATTATTATTCTCAGCAAATGGGTATTGTAATGGCCATTCAGGAATGTACTACTACATCTGTCTCTTAAATACCTTAGTCCAATTCTGCATAAAAATCCATTGAATAGACTTTGAAAGTGTTATAATATATGTTGTGATGGATAAAAAGTGTAAAACATGTAAGTAGAGAAGAAACCTTTGTTCATTTTCAAAAATAATCCAAAGTGAAGTTTGGCCATATCACAAGGATATTTCATGCAGGATCAAGGACTGTTTCACTATATTGTGTGCATTTTAACTTTTAAAATAACATAAAACAAGACTGTTGTTTAACTTATTGTTCTTCAGAAATGTTGGTCCACAATCTTCATAAACTATATTGAGCTTTAGAAATGTTTTGTACATATTTACTTCACTTTGCCTATCACTTATAGGTCAAGGACAGATATAGAACAAGCATATTAGATAGTATGGCTGTATTTCACTTTGTATTTAAAGGGTAAAAGAGTCTTTGAAGTGTTTCTGGTCTTTCATTTAACATTCTTCTAAAGTTTCTTGGCAATGCATTTTATCTTGAAGTTCCCTTATAAATGCTAAGGGCAGTCAAGCAATCTTAGGAAAAGACACAGCTACTTTAACGAGTTGCAGACTTCTGCACGTCAAAGTACCTGTTTGCCTTCATATCCAAACTGATGAGCCTAAATCAATATTGTTATTTTCATGCTGCAAATGAGAGGATGTGGGGAACCTGAATAGATTACAATTTTGTCAGTGGTTGAAGGAGGTAAATTTGGAGTATTATGTGAGATTCTCAAGAAATCTTTCTGATACTCTTTACTCCTTTTTACAAGTACTTTTTACAAGTACTGCACTGTGGAGAAATCAAATATGTGTAACATGAAATATAAACTAAATTTATAGAAAGGAATTCTAAAATGAGATTAAATGTTTAGAATGGCCCCAAAGTTGCAGGACTTTTATTCCTGCCTAATGGTAACGTAAGTTTATTGCTGAATTGAAGCTGTTGTCAGGACCCTAAAAGTTCACATTCCATCCTCAACTGCTGCTGCTGCTATTAAAATTACAAATGCTGATTGTTGCTTATAAACACATTTTCAGAATAACGTCTGGTGTATGCAACTACAGCAGAGTGGAAATAAGAAAACTTGCCCTTCCCCAATTTATGTGAGATCTAGGGGGCAGGGCATAAGAAATTGCCTTTTTCTAAAACCTTCACCAGAGATTCAGATGACACTCTCCTTGATAGTTTGGGTGAAGATAGTTAAAGCAAAATTTCCCCCCAAAGCATTTTATCTACAATATCACTAGAAGTAGTTGCTAAGAAGGGCTATTGTTGTAGTTCTGATGGGATGATTATATTCTACATTTTTCTGGTTTTATTGATATATACTTTATGGATTTATGCAACTACAGGAATCCACATAGAATTGTATTGTAATAAATAGATACCAAGATTTTGAAATGATTTTCCATCCATTATTGAAAAGTGACCGATGTCCAGAATTGTCTTGTACCAACTTCAACAATGTAATGATCATACTCATGTCAATTTGGTGGCCTTATTCAAAATGGCTCTGCTTTGTCCTGAGGTGTCCTCTTTAGCTGGATCACCATCACAGGATATGTAAAATTGAGTAATTCTTTCCCAGGAATTGAATGGAAATAAATGATCCTGATCTGGTAGAAAGGGGATATATAGCAACCCAGATCAAAGCAGGGTAGCCTTCAAAGGGAATCTGATTTTTCCAGCCTATCTTTTAGAAATGAAGCTTGAATTGAAATATAATTGAATCAAGGCAATCCTTCAAAGCTCTGCAGAGCCCTACTGTGAAGGCTGGTTGTTAACCTTTTGCAGGTTATCTACAAGTTAACCTTTACCTTGATGCACCACCACATGCCTTTCAAGTACTTAAAAAATGAGAAATAGAATCAGTTTATTTGCCTTTCCTCTTGTGAAGCAGTTTTGTCAGTTGCTGACAATGTCTATTTAATAAACTCTTAGCTCGAATAACCAGTGGAGGGTGCTGGTGACAGAATAATAAAAATTACACATAGGGATCCATATTTGAAAAAAACAAACAAAGAATATGTAAAGATAAAGGTGTAGAGAACATGACAGTCTGTCAGCTGAAGTCTAGGCTGATAAAGGCAGCCGTTTGTTGAAATGTGTTTTACTCAAATACAGGGAGGTAACAAAGCATCCATAAGGGGAGAAAAGTGGCTGAATGAACATTTTAATTAATTCATGTGCAATTTTAATTAAAAACATAATGTGTCAGGGAAATGAATAATGCCTATGAGCAATAAAAGTAGCTGGATTTTCTGTTCCATTTTCTGCTTTGTTTCTGTTACTGAAGGTGATCATTCTTATGAAAGATACTCCTATCCCCAAACAACCAGCCATCTCCTCAAAACATTTTAATAAAATTGATGGTGAAGAATTAGCATGTAAAATGAAAAATTTCTTTGGTTTCTATATATTAGCCTTGATGCCAAGATTAGATTGGTTAGTTTTACATGAATTAGGGGAATAGAATTGTGTGTTATCCTATATATACATAAACACTAATATTGTTAACTATAACAGCATTTTCCATCTCCTGGAGGTGTGAAGTATTCATGGACTAGTGAACCAAGGTCTATGCAAACATCTTTATTAGCATTACATGAAAACGAAACTTATTTTTACTCACTTGATTCATTATGGTACAACAGCTAATGTTGAAAGATCATGCATATTTGCTCCACTACAAATTACCCTTCTAAGTGAGTATTTAAGGATTTTAGGATGATTCCATGTGACAGTAACATGTGAAAATCTGAGCTGTTGGTAAGAAAAATGAGACATAAATTAGATGAGCAAATCATTTTTAGGACAACTGGATAGGATTACAGAATTGGAATTAGCTACTTAGACTATTGACTCCAAACTCCTACTCCCATGTAGGAATACAAATTGAAGCATCTCCCAAAAATGACTATCCAATCTTCGCTAGAACAAAGTCAGCAAAATGGCTGTATCGGTTCTGCTGTTGATCTGCTCTTATGAGATTATTTTCTTATATTAAACCAGAATCTGCTTTCCTGTAATTAAGAAAGAACTTGCCCACCCCAGTTCCGGCAATGCAAAAAAAGTTGTGATACATTGCAACACTTCACATGATGTGGCGAGTTTGGCACCCATGCTCTAGGATATCAAAGAACAGATTTTCACCTGTTTCTATGTGATATCCCTTCATGTACTTGACATCTGCATCGATATGCTCTTTTCTAATCTTTATTTCTTAATGTTATTTCCCTCAGTCCCTTTTTGTAGGGCTTAGTTTCTAATCTCCTGATTATGCACATAACCTTCCATTGTATCTGACCCTTTTTCCTGTTAATTTCTCTTAAAATAGTATGTCTAGAACTAAATATTGTCCCTAAGGTCAGGTCTGACCAATAAAGAATAGAATGGAATAATTACTTTCTATAGTCTGGAAACAGTTTAATACTTGTAGACTAAAATTGCATTTGCATTTTAAGATGGCATGTCTTAAAAATTGTTGCCTCGTATTTGGCAGCTCCAAAATTTGTCTCTTCTCCCTATTATTTATGCATTTCATGATTGATTCCTAAACAAATAATTTCATAAAAATATCAAAGGGTCCTAAGGCCAGGGCCAAGTCCTATAGCAGGAACCAATATTTTTCTCCAGACTGTATAAGATTCACCAACAAATCTTTTCTGAGGATAGTTTTCAAACTAGATGTAACTCCACATGATAAACATAATATTTAGTTCATATTTAATTAGACTGGTAATCAGAATGTCATTGGCTTCTTCATCAAATACTTCCTGGAAGTTGAGATGTGTAATGTCCCCAGCATTGTTTGGGTATTCCAGTTCCAACATATCCAGGGCAAGCTTATTTGGTAAATAATGTTCCAGAACAGTATTTCCCAGGGTGTGATCCCAGGACTTCTGGGGGTCCCTCTCACAAGGCCCTCTTCAGGGACCTATGAAAACAAAATTATTTGCTAGTTATGTTGAAAAATAATACAATATTAAAACCTCAACAAACAATTGTGAGAAGCAGTAAAGGCAGCAATGCCTTAATTTTAATTTTTAATATAATAAATAAATATAAGTCATACAAACAAAAGCTCTTTTGGAATCCTTCATAATTTTTAAAAATGAGACGGGTCCTGAGAGGAAAAAAAGTTTAAGAAACATTGTTCAATGATATAAATCAAATGTTATTTAAATCTCAAAGTATTATTTCAACAGACTTTTGTAAAGGGCATACTTATTCACTTGAATGAAATTGACTAAAGGTGTTTGACAATTAAGAAAAGAATGTAATTAGCAGTCAAATTACTCTTTTGGGAAACAAAACAACAAAGAGTGCTCTACTAATTTTACAAAATTGTCTGCTTGTGTAGACTATATTTTTGGTTTTTAAAAACCATATATAAAAATGCTCTGATTTCCAACAGATTGCATCAGTTGAGGTGTGAATTTCTGCTGTTCCTCTTAAGGGGGTGTTAGATTTGAAACCTAGTTCAGTTCAATGAAATGCTAAAAATATTAGACAAGTTGTTCAAATCACCACAACAGTGCATAAGCCATTAAGATATAATTTGTACTACCTACTGTTCTCATGACATTTTCATTTAATCCCTGGTTTTTATAAATTAACCTTTAAAATTTTGATAACTCAGGTTCTAGATGGTAATAATCAGGAACAGAAAAATAATCCTCTAGTTCTGATCCAAAACTGTTTAGTGAGAATAATAAACTATATATGAAAAAGGGTTTTTTTAGTCTCTCATTTTTTTGTATGTTAGCTACTTACTGTGGCATTATGCAGGGGTTTTCTTTGAGAATATTAAGTTTATTTTATATGAATTTACTAAAACCACATTTTCTCATTTTATTTATTTATAATATTGAACCAGAATGCATGTCTACACTAAAATTCCAAGGTTTTCAAAATTTTGCAAAACAATATTGAACTCCCAAAATATGTACAAAAACATAGATAAAAAGTGTCTGCACACACTGCACATACACATCAATGCAAAGAAATATTCCTGGGGAAAAAATTGAATACCAAAAAGTCTAGAGATTAGTGGGCATGGCCTGCATGTGACACATCCGTCCCGTGGGCCAATAGTTTCACACCCCTGGTTTAGCAGCTAGTGTTCAAAGAGAAATGCTAATATACTGAATAGTACTAAAAGAAATATTTTTTTGTAATAAATTATCAATGTTTCCATAGCCCGTTTACACAACACATATAAAATTTAAGCTTTTCTTTAATCATTAATATCTTTATTGTGAATGGTCTTGAAGCATTGTTCCTCTTATAGAACTCTGAGTCTGTTCTGAGAAAACAGATCTAGTACTTTTCACAATTTCCTCAATCAGAACAAGTAATGTTAAAAATTAAAAGTAGAGCCTTTACCTTTTTTTCTGTAAGATTGGCCTGACCATTGGATATCTGTGTATGAATCACAGGGTTGGAATGAGCCATTTAGGTTATTAAATGCAACCTCCTTCTCAGTGCAAAAATCGAAATTAATACATCCTAAAAAGATGGTGGTCTAGTTTTTGCCTAACATATCCAGTTAAGAGGAGCCCACACTTCTCAAGATAATTGGTTCCACTGTTCTGCTGGTCTTACTGTTAGGAGGATTCCCCCCTCTTAATATGTAGCTGGAAGTTGCCCTCCTGTAGCATAAAGGAACATAGTGGTGCAGTAGTTAGAATGCATTATTGTAGACTAATTCTGCCAACTACCAGTAGTTTGATCCTCACTTGAAGGCTGACTCAGCCTTCCATCCTTCCAAGATTGGTCAAATGAGGACCCAAATTGTTGGAGACAACATGCTGACTCTGTAAACCACTTAGAGAGGGCTGTAAAGCACTGTGAAGTGGTATATAAGTTTATTGCTACTAAAGGGGAGATTCTAAGAAAAAAATCCTCAGTCATGGAAAGTGACACAGGTTTCTTTTGAATCAAAAATTGGAGGACACAGTACTACAGATACCATTATAGATGAATTCCTGGAACAAAGACAAGATAGAAACTTAACCAATAGCATTTGGTGGGTCTCTTCTTGGGTGGTGCCTGTGATATGGAACCTTTTCTCTCCTGATGTGAGGTTATGCCAGCAAGACTTATGATTCCAGAGGACAGGTGAATTGTCGACGTGGATCCTTTCATATAAACATCCCTTGTTTGTTGTTTATTTGTTCTAGGGTTTTTAAATAGATTTTAATGCTTTTATAATTAATGTGATTTTATGTATTTTTACTACACTATTTTAGCCTTGTTGTACACTACCTAGAGTTGCCTTTGGTGAGAAGGGAGACTATATCAAATAAATAACCAATAAATAAAATGGCTTTCCTCATGTCATTATAGTTATATAATGTCATTATATATAACTTTCTGAGCTGAGAGGAAATTGATTTTCTATGTTGTATTAACTATGTCCACATTGGAAAGATGACAAATACAGCGTTGCTTCTATGGAAGTCTGATTTGCACTCTTATGTAGGAGTAATATGTGTTTCAACTTTGTCTACTTTTGAGCAAATCTGATTATGGAAAATCAGGCTTAGACTAATCCTTTAGCATTAACATATATAGATTCCTTTGGATATGTCATATTAATACCTAAATCCTAAGATGGCTGTAACTAACAGTTTGGTTAATAGATTTCAGTGCATGAATGTTTTACCCAATCAATTATCTTGTTCTACCACAGATTGTATGTTGTCCTCCTGTATTTTTTCTTTTTTTGGCATTTGCATATCTTTCACTTCCATGCTGCTTCTTTTACCCCTCTATGTCCCCTCATTTCCAATGTAACCTTTAGGTTCCTTTAGCACTAAAGATGGCATTAAAAACCATTTCAAGTTCTGCTAATTTAAGTAATGGTTGTACAGGAACAGGAGTTTCACTAGTATTGTAGCACATGGATAGAAAACATTTAGTCATTTTTCTCTGTTCATTGTTATTATGACTGCAGGGTTGATTTTCATTATGACTACAAAAAAGGAGGAAATGACTTATTCTCTGTCCATGTACTGCAATTCCAATAAAATCTACCAGTCAATTCCCCTGATATTAATGAAATAAAACTGTGATATAATATGCTTGATATATTTAGCAGAAAATATTGTTTGACCCTGAAATCAGTTCTTGTTGTCTTATAGCCAATGTTTAGTTTCATGGCTACAGAGTCTGTTCAGAGATGCCATTTGCTTGGATCATTTCCTGAGTTTAAAGAAAACAACCATAAACTACAGTAAGCACTTGAAAATTCAGAAGCCTTAGGTTCACACAAATAGTTAATGTTGGCTCTTGCAGATGTGAAGTTAATGACTGTAATCTAACACATCTTGAGATAAACTAATATGCATATTGATATAAACAATAATTCCAGTCTTTTAAGAGGGGAAATCTGGTGTTTATTAGAACAGTTCATAATCACTCCCATTTCAAGTTCTGCATGAGAATACGTACTAATGAGGGATTTAAACTCTTCTAATTAAACATATTTTTAAAAAGCAAACTGATAATTAAAAATAGTGAGGGTAACACAGAAAAGCATAAAAAGAGGGGGGGATCCTACAAGAGGAAGCTCTGTGCCTCTACACAAAGAATTTCATGGATATATTTATACTGTTTTCTGTATGCAAGCTTATCACATTGTCCACCTACCTTTTCACTCTACAGAAAAGTCATGATTCATGTATGGAGGGAAAGAAGGAGCAATAGAGAAGAGAAAACCTGCAGCTCTAGGCTCGCATGTACATGATTAATAACTATGACACAAAACCTTTGTTCAGGCCTTTGATTTAAAGTAATCCCTTTTCTGCAGCTTTTGGAGAGAAGGAAGAGAAAGAATGGCTGTCCCATTCACTCTGCCATAGATATTGCTTTCTTGATTCTGTTCACTAAGAGAACTCCAAACATATATTTCTCATCATAGAATTAGCAATAAAATAAAATCCTGTTAATCATAACCAATAGTCTCATTCTTAGTGAGAACAAACAATTACAGCTTGGTTCTCATTTGGCCTTTGAATGATACGGCAGTGGATGTATATCATTCAAGGAGACAGGCCCTGGACAAAAACTCAGTCTAATCTAAAGGCAGTCAGTTTATATTTTAAAATATCTTTCTGGGTTATTAACATTTTTTTTTCAGGGATATTAAAGTGGCCACATCTGGCTTTTCCTGGGCCTTAGGATGTCCATTCATGCCTTTAGTCAAAGAATATCCAGAACATGTCATTTTCTTTTTGGACATTTATTGGCAGAAAAGCCCTCCAACTGAAGAGTGCCTCAGAATCCTCAACAAACATAGTACCTCTTTCACTTTTTCTTTGGTTATACTTGTCAATCATATTAACAGTGGTACCAATAGAGACACACATATAAACACACACACACACCATGATACAATAGTGAAGTTGGTGGGGGTAATAGGTGAAGTTGGTGGGGGTAAAAATCTTTAAGAACTACTTGTGAGGAAATCTGCAAGAAGATGTCTGCTTTATCTAATCCTATGTAGCATCTTAAACAGTTGATAAGTTATAACTCTGAGCAACACTTTGAAGAGTTGAGCATTCTTTCAGGGGTTTTTTTCTAGTGGCTAGTTGGCTTATTCTTTTGGCCTTTTTCTGGGAATACCACCTTCTGCCTTTTTTAAGAAAGCTGTGGAAAATCTAGATCAAAACTAATGCTCAAAACTAATGAGTATTAGTGCTACTTTGAAGGTGAATAAACTGAGACTAAGCTGGACAAAATGAATAGGATTAAAAATCCAGAGAAACACCAATATCGAGATGCAAGACTTCTACCTTTTTGTTGCCTTCCAGTGGTCATCTAGATATTTGCAGCCTCAGGACTTCCGGTTTTGTGCTGTAGTGCACAGCTGCAGCATTACGGATCTCCGCACCCCACAGCTAATTTTGCCCTGTCTAAATGGGTCAAAAGTTGCCCTGGAGAGGCGATGAAAAAAGAGGGGCTCTCTGATAATCACAGAATGACGGCGATTGATCTGTTTGATCTGGGGAATGCCCTCTAACCTTACAGAGAAAGGCTAGCTGCACACCAGTGTCTAGCCCAAGCTACTTGCAGCCAAAGTCCAAGAGCATGAACTAGAACAGTGGTGAACAGCAAGCATGGAATTGGTGAGAATATCTTCTCTCTTTTATTTTGTATCTGATTCCTTAGAAAAGATCCCCAAAGTAAGAAATCCTTCAAAAGTGGACCACACCCCCACTCCTCCATAGATGGAAGTGGCGAATTAACTTTTAAGGGGGAAATAAATATATGGAAATGAAATTTATAATACTACAGTCTGGATAAATCTAGACACTAAGAAAATTGTAAAGATTTTATACCCTAAAGGGTTCTGATGAAATTACATATAAAAAAAAAAGAAGAATTTTTTGTTTGAAAAAACTGGAAAACAAACTACTACTGACATCTAGTGGAGAATCAGAGTATAGAACATCAACAAATCTGATTCAGAAATTGGCAAGAAACAGAATAATCTGTTTCCTTGAACTTTAATAGCTCTCAAGAAGACAGCTGGGAACAAAGAAAGAAAAACACTGAGCCAGCCATAAGATTAAAAAGTGTCTACAGAAAAAGAAATACTCTGACTTTTGTTTAAGCCCAAGAATTGATTATAGAAAAAGAAAAACTTTGATTCCTGGCTAATCTATCAGGGGAGAATTTACAGGAAGGACTCAAGGTGGCTAAAAATACTGGATTGCAATTCTGACTGGTTGATAACTGACCTCTGAATAGAAGAACTGTTATAAAATACTGCTTTCACTGATGCCTTGACAATTGGAAACACATTGGATTACTATATATATATATAT
>JAKJMR010000988.1:10820-35073 GCA_024449315.1 Daboia siamensis | reverse complement strand
ATAGATAGATAGATAGATAGATAGATAGATAGATAGATAGATAGATAAGGACTATATAAGATTGGATTGTTTGGATTCTGAGATTGGCTGGTTTGACAAGGCTAATCATAGAGACTATGGCACTGATGAAAGAATATTTGGAGGGAGGGAGACAATATGGTTATTGTTTACTTATCAAAAAATGACAGGAAACCACATCTAATATCTACTCCTGAAAGATCTAACCTGGAATATCAGATACCTCCAGAAGCAATATCCCAAGACAAGATGAATACTTTCCAGGATGAAATGTATGCAATGCTATGACAGATAAAAATGACAATGGATGGAAACCATGAGGAGATCAAAAACGACTTTGATGACATAAATGAGCACATCTCCAATCTAAACTTACAATAAAAAAACTCTCAGAAAATGACAATAAAGAATGAACAAACAAATCAGATAGAACATAAACTAGAAGAAAATGACTTAAATAGTGAAGCTACAAATGAAGAGAATTACAGCTTAACACAAACTGGAAAAAATCTACAAGATTTTGCCATAACAATAAACATGGAAAAGATACTTTATTTCTCAGTTGATAAGTTATAAGAATGTCAAAATTAACCTGAGGACAAGAAAGAAGATTTAACAAAATGGACTACAGAACTGCCAGGAGAATCATTAGAGTTTGGGAGACAAAAAGCACATATTTTATGCAATTTGTCATCATCACTCCCAACAATACTCACAAAAATACAGGAGCTTCCTGGCAAGTGAAATATATTAACTTGGAAAGCTACCCGGCAAAAAAAGGCCAGAGTTAGATTAAAAAGATTTGATTTGCCTCACTAGATGGAATACTACATGAGCAAACTCCTGCTTGAATATGGTTAAAAGAACAGATAATTTTGGATATAAAGGGACTCTATAGTAAGAAGGATAAGAGATATAAGTAGTATAGTATTTTTTACAATATATGAATTGTAAAAATATTAGGATAATATATGTAAATGAAAAGTTTGAAATTTAAAGGTAATTAATTTGAAGAGAAGTAGGACTGAAGAATGACCGGAATATTGAGGGGAAATTAAGCTTAAACAACAGGATATATAGTGACTTAATAAGATAACATTTACAAATATAAGCAAAATATAAGCTGATAAAAAAGATGTTATATGTAGATGTTATAAGATAGATAAGTAGTATGGTATCCTTATAACACATGAAATATGAAAATGTTGGGATGGTATATGTAAATGGAAAGCTTGGATATTTAGATAATCAATATTGAGAAAATTATGACTGATAAAAATGGTTTGAATATTAAGGGGAAATTAGGCTTAAATAAGAATTATGAAAATAGGATGCATGATAAATTAATGATGATTTTTATAAATACAATACAAGTTAATTAGAAAAAATGTCATATATGGACATTATTATTACTTGTATAAACATGAAAAAAATGCCTATCTTTAATCATTTATGCATTTAAAATATTAAAAATTATATTAAGGATGATGAAGGAGAATACCATTGGAAGAAAGGAAGATCAAAGAAATATACTACTAATTAATACACTAATTATGGAATTATAAAAATTAATTTATTGACTGTTAATTATTATTGATTTTTTAAAAATATATGAACCAAGACAACACACTGTTCACTAGGCACTAGGGATTGTGATTATAAAATCAATAATGTCTCTAATTGGGACTTGAAATTCCATTGTTAAGCAATGCCACTTAGTGACAGTAGCTCCAGCAGTCCCAGTTGCCATTAAGCAAGAACAGCATACATTGAGGACCTAATATGAGGACAACTTACTACTTCGTGTGGGCTTCCCCTTTTGTCTTTGCTTGTTAGAAAATAACAAGGAAGCAAATCACATGATTGTAAAACACTGCAACAGCCAGAATTCTGCCATAACTAGCACTAACACCAGTACAGTATTATCATAAGTTTGAACACTCCCTGAACAGTGGTTGTTAAACAAGGATCACCTGTCTTGGTAAAGAAGATGAATGCATACATTTTCAGCAGGCTTTTGATGTGATCCTTTTGGGAAAAGATGGCCCCTGTGGTAAAAGTCAGGGCATAAACTCTGTGAAGCTGCATCTAAAGAAATTCCAGAAATTTAAATTAAAGTAGAATGAGGCTGTTGGATTTTGTGTATTGATATATCAATTGTACTGGAATTCTAAAATATTTCTGACTCCATTTTAAAGTACTTGTTCCATTATCAGTCCTTCATTATACAATATGTTCCCTACTTATTTGATGGGAAGCCCTTACTTCTATCAACATTTCCAAATTTTAAGATCAACGATAAAGGAGCTGTTCATTTTATTTAGCATCCCCCCCTAAGATTCACTAACTTTTAGCCCTGACTACCTATTGGGGGGCATTCTACACCAGGTTTTCTGTGCTGGAATAGCTTGCTGCATCCCAACAAGGCAGCAAGCGGGCCAAGTCAAGAGATAGCCAAAGTCAGGTAGAACCTTTAGAAAGAAATAATCTTTTTGGCTCAGTGGGTTAGGATGCTGAGCTTGTCGATCAGATGGTCGGCAGTTTGGCGGGTCGAATCCCGAGTGCCGCATAACAGAATGAGCACCTGTTACTCATCCCAGCTTCTGCCAACCTAGCAGTTCGAAAGCATGTAAAAATGCAAGTAGAAAAATAGGGACCAGTACGGTGGGAAGGTAACAGCGTTCCGTGCACCTTTGGCGTCTAGTCATGCTGGCCACATGACCATGGAGACGTCCTCGGACAAGCGCTGGCTCTTCGGCTTTGAAATGGAGATGAGCACTGGCCCCTAGAGTTGGAAACGACTAGCACGCATGTGCGGGGGAACCTTTACCTTTACCTTTATGTTGTTAGATTATGTTGCTTATACCGTAATTAGGCTAGTACATTTGAATCATAAAAGATTATGCTGTTTCCTATTATCTGGACTTTGTCCTGCCACTGTGACACTTGTGCTAAATTTATAATATGCTAAGTTAGCATTACATAGCATCTGTCCTTTAGTTTTGGAAACATTTTACAATCTGCTTAAGAAAAATCAAGCAACAACTTTCCAATACTGGATTCACTGCTTGAATGAAGTATTTACACCACATTTGCCTTTTTAAAGTTGTTGATAACCTGAATACACATTTTCACACTCACAATTATTTTCCTTTCCAAGTGACAAAGTGTGTCTTCCTACCTACCATCTGTGCCCAGATATTTTTGACCAAACTTGCTGCAGCTGACACAGCAGGGGACATTCTGCACTGCCCACTGCAGTGAATAGACTTGGAGGGATGAAAGATAATTCTTTTGTCGACCTTACTGAGATTTTGAGGAGGGTGGGTAGGGGGAGAAGAGCTACAGTCTAGCACAGAGTTAGGTCTGCTTAAATCATAATTGATTTGTGAGTTTAAACATTCTTAAGTTTCTGCTGGACTGTGGCCTTTGTTCAGATTTGCCATGGGAAGCCCTTTGTTATATCCATAGATATTTCTACATTTCAGAGGAACATAAGTGAAAAGAATGACTCCTTCCCTCCCTCCCTTCTTCAAATACTATATTATTCAGATTCATTTTGAAATCTGAAGTCCTATCTCAGAGATGATCTGCTGTGAAGCAGGATATAACTATACTTTTGACAGATATATCAAATAGTACATACCATATGGGGGGAGAGGGGAAGCTGCAAAAAATGAATCTGTTAAAAAACTTTTTGTATACTTACAATAATAACAGAATTATCGCCAAAACATAGAAGCTCCCTGTCTGTGGAAGTGTTTCCCTCTCTCTCTCTCTCTTAAATATGTTTCACTGCATTATAATAAGTATAATAGTAAAGTTGGAAGGGACCTTGGAGGTCATCTAGTCCAACCCCCTGCTCAGGCAGGAAACCCTATACCATTTCAGAAAAATGGCTCTCCAGTCTCTTCTTAAAAACTTCCAGTGTTGGAGCATTCACCACCTCTGGAGGCAGGTTGTTCCACTGGTTAATTGTTCTAACTGTCAGGAAGTTTCTCCTTAGTTCTAGGTTGCTTCTCTCCTTGACTAGTTTCCATCCATTGCTTCTTGTCCTGCTTTCAGGTGCTTTGGAGAATAGCTTGACTCCCTCTTCTTTGTGGCAGCCCCTGAGATATTGGAACACTGCTATCACATCACCCCTCACGCTTCTCTTCATTAAACTAGACATACCCAATTTCAGCAACCATTTCTTATATGTTTTAGTGCGGTATTACTTCTTCAGTGTTAAAACATGAAGTATTCCACTTCTATTCCCAATTCTTTAAAAGCAGTTTGAAGCAGATTTGCAGTTGTTTATATCTCTGCTGATTTTCAAAATACTGGTAACACAATTTGACCACCTATGCTTACTCCAGAGAGTGTAGGCATGGCATCTGTCAAGTGTCCTTTCCCCATTCACATTTTTGTGTCAAGATGCTCCCCCTGCCATAAGCTTGGTTTGGCCATATTGGGGAATGGAAAGGAATATATCATGATCGATAAGGAGGAGATATGTGGTGGAGACTTTCAAGAAGGGTTTTGCTAGAAGGTAAGGCACCAGGGAAGATAAATAAAGTAAGTGGAAATTGGAGAGTACATGTCAATCTTTCATCAATATTCTTTTTTGTTTTCTGTCTTTCCCTTTCATGCTCACTGGGTGGCTGATCATAGGCCTGGCAATACCATGCAACTTAGGCAATATTCCCCTGGTGCAATTCCTGATAGTCTCTTGGATATTAGAAATTTTCTGGAGAATAAGAGCATGACCTTTGCACTCTCATAATCATAATAGTAAAGTTGGAAGGGACCTTGGAGGTCATCTAGTCCCTTGCTGGCAGAAACACTGATAAGTAGACTTAACTGGATTATTGATTGACTGGATTAAGCATATTATTGAAAAAAGGCCATTTATGCACTATTCACACTTCTATCATCTACCTTTCAGGAGTGATTATGAGCCATAATACATTTATAACTTGCAATAAAATAGGTGAGGGTTAAGCATATAATTTCCTTTTGTGGTGTGAGGCTTTTTGAAGTGGTTCACATCTACGTAGTAAAATATGACATGTTAAAACACAAACATAGAAGAATCATTCAAAGACTGATCTTGGACATGCTTAACAGATGGTGGGTTGATTACATTATTGGACTAAAGACTGTGGCAATATCATCTTTAGGAATATTATCATAGCAGCCATCATTTGAAAAGTATTGCAGTCATCAGTAAGATATGACCTAATTAACAAATTGTGATACCATCCACCCTTGATGCAAGGAGTCTCAAGGAATAAGACAAAGATGCAGGACTTAAAATAATTACATTTGGCTTTTCCTTTAAAATTCACTGTGAGCCTTGCAGTGAGGTTCAGTCAGTCCCTTCAAACTCAGCTTAAACAGTTACACCACAAAGGAAAAGAAATGTGGAAATAAAAAGATGATGATGATGATGATGATGATGATGATAATAATAATAATAATAATAATAATAATAATAATAATAATAATAATAATAATAATAATTAGATTCAAGGATCAAAACAAAATATTATTGTCAGATGTTCACCGTTTATTGGATCCAATTGAGAAGACTGCAGTAAGTTAACTGACTTTTTCCTATGGTGCTCCTCTCAGATCTTGATTCAAGCATCAGCCAGATGTATTTTCTTGGAAAACTTTGTGAGCTTATAAATGGTTATGTTATTCAGCATGCCAAGAAGGAAGCATGGAAGCTATTGCTGAGATCTTGAATTGCTTCATTAGTCAGATATAACACAATTTCTAAATCACAATAGTGTTGAATGGTGAAATAAATGTGGAAGTCGTAGGGTTAGTGGGAGATGAAAGTGCATTGGAAAATCCTCTAAACTGTCCTTAAGGGGTGCAATTAAAAAGCAACAAGCAAAACAAACAAACAAACAAATAAAAAATATGAATTATATCAGGTACATTTTTTAGATAGTAAATAGCTTTACATGCTGAAAATATGCTTATGACCCCTAACAAACTTGCTCAGACTGAAGAAGCTACTTGGATAAACAGCAAAGACATCTGAACCAACAAGAAATCCAGTTGTCATGACTCAATTTCCTGACAACTCTACCTGGATGACTGAGAATCTTCATTGGTGCTTATGACCATACTTTCAGAACAAAAAACCAATGTTTTAGGCAGCATATATTATGGCTTAATTGTATTAATATAATGATTTTAATTTTGATTTACTTTTCTTTTAATATGCACGTATTTGCACAATGTATACATATATCTGTATTTCTTAAACACTGAATTTTGCTTAAGAATACATTTTTATGTGGTTAATTTGTGCTTGGATGACTCTGTATCAGTATAATAAACAAACCAAACCAAATACTTTGGTAATAGTGCACACAAATGATACAACTCAAAGACTCAAGTCAATTTTAGTAGAATCTTGGTCTTACCCATCTAACTGCTAGAAATCTTCCAGAATAAGTTATCATGGTACAAAGACTAGAAGGGTTTGTCTCATAATGTATGATGCTCATGCAGTTATTCTCATCTTCAGGAAGCATGTAGGGGATGATAAGGAGAGACTGATTTATAGTCCTTCCATACCTGAAAGGTGTAACATTCTATTTATCAAATAGTAGTTTTCTGGATTGGAAAATATTATGAACACATGGGAAAGCCCTCAGCTGAGAACCATAAACCATTTTCTTTTTTTTCTCCTACTTTTTAATTTAGCTATCTGTTTTGCATTACATAAATAAAGCAATGAATCCCATTTTCTTTTGTAAAAATAAATCAGAGTGCCAAACGTTAGAATGACTGGTTAGCTACACATTATAAAACTGCACTTTTAACAGACAGAACAACATTTTTCAATGAAAATCAATCAGTTTCCAGTGACCTTCATGTTGATCAGTGGGGGGGGGGGGGGTGTCAGTCCTGGCATTAAATCATTTTGATTCACAGATGAGATCAACATATTCATATCTGTTTGCCAAATGTGTATTTTAATTTAAGCTTCCTCTGATTGATACATGTAATTTATGCTGCTTAGAGCTAAAGGCTCATATTTTCCCTTCTTTCTTTTCCCCCTTATTCTTTTTAACTAACCAGGGGAGGCTTTCTTGGAAACATATAAAGGAAAGACTAGTAATTTGTAGCAATGTGATTGTAGCCACACATGTTCTAGAATTAATGTTCTTCATTAGGGTGAGAAGTATCAGCTGTATATATACATCAGACTTTTAATTAACCAATGACCCTCGACAGGAGACAACACTCAAATTCATTAGCTTTCCTGCCCCCATCAAAATAAAAATGATGCCATATTTTACATCTTAGAGAGAGAGAAACTATACATCTATATCTGTCTATTTAAAAACAGCATTGCTGTTTGATAAACAATATACTCCTAAACACAAAATGGATGCAGAATGCTGGCATTATCAAATCACCGTATAGCAATAGCAGTACTAGTAATAATAACTACAATAGCAGTAACCACAATTAATTGACTAATTTCGTTTTGTGTATTCAAACTACAGGTCAAACTGAAATAGTCAGCACAAAGGACTTGGGGATCTTAATTCCTGTCTGATGTGCAATTCCTTTGTATGTAATGTAATCTAATGTAATATCCATACATTGAAAAGTTTTGCATATAAAAGTTGAATTATCTAATCAATCTGAAGTGCATAGTAAACCATTTATGGCCATACTGCATTTTTGAATGAAGGGAAAGAAAATATTTTGCTGTTTGATTAAAAAAATCATATTGAAGTTTTCTAGTGCAGTGATGAAAGGAATGGTCTCACTCCAATGGAACTGGCCTGCCCCACCTGCACCAGCAGAAGGGGCCTGCTGCGGGCCCTGTCAGGGAATTTCAGCTGGCACAGTCCAGGAGAAAAGCCTTTTCTGCTGTGGCTCCTGACTTTTGGAACATCTTATGCTCCAGAGGTGGGATTGGCTCCCACCATTTTGATGTGGTGGGAGATGTGGTGAGAAGAAAACTCAGGACTCAAAATTGGAAGTGGAGCTACTTAAGCATTGTTGGAGAAAAATGGCTTCTTCAAGTAAGTTTTTCAATTAAGAATAGCAAGTACAGATCTGCTTCGCCTGTAACTAACTAGCACAAAAAAATTCCAAGAAACAACCTTTTAAAAAAATGCCATGCCACCTTTTTACATCTTTTTACTCTCCAGAGTCCTTTGCACTGACAAAATTAACAAATATGTTATTCAGAATGCACAAGCTGAAAAGTTATCTGTGTTGCCTTTGATCTATTGCATTTTCCTTGTTATCCTGATTGCTAACCAACTTTCCTGGTGGCTAAAAATTCTAGTAACTTTACCGCTATACATCTGAAAGGTACCAGACTGGCAAATGTAGACCTATATAAAAGATTGATGCTATATCTCTGTATTCCCATTATAAGTCATTGCTGGCCTCTGAGCTGATTTACTTCTAGCTTAGCTGTAATACAGCTCAATGTAATACAGCTCAAATGGCAAAACTTTCATTTTGCAGTTTGGAAAGCTGGAGTTTCATGGGGAACTGCTTTCACATCTTTTCTCCTGCCATCCAAACTTGGAGTTCATCACTGACCCTAAACTTAATCCTTCTAAGGTTTCAGTGAAAAACCACTGAACTGAATTCCCCCACTTAAATAAGCCTTTAAATAAGACTTGGCTCTTCTTTCAGCCTTCATCTCAGCTTTTAGTCTCTCTCTCTCTCTCTCTCTCTCTCTCTCTCTCTCTCTCACACACACACACACACACACACACCACACCCCTTTTGCTCTCCCCCAAACATGAATGCTGTAAGTTGTAAACTTGAATCAGCGGGTCTTCTGCTTTCTGAAAGCATCATGCCATCCGCTCAACTTTCTGTAAGATTTTATATGCAGGGAAAAATGATGTCTTGATAGCCAGGCAGTTTTCTCTTTATATTAATAGTTCATTTTTTGTGTTTTGTTTTGTAAAGTAATGAGACTAAATGTATGAAAATGTTGCCCTTTGTGTTGGAGTGAGAATGAGTGGCTTTTTGCTACTCCAAGAGTTGCCATAGCTCATGCCATGTGATTTTGACTGAATAAAGATTTTTGCAGTCTTGTATTGTTTGGTTGAATGTCGCTCAGATTAGCTTATTGTGCCTGCCCTCAGCTTTACAAAGTTGGCTGGAATAAAGATGGTTACATAGTCAAGTCAGCTACAAAATTCTGGGGGGAAGGGGGTCATTGGGGTATGAAAATGGTGCCATATGGAAATACTTATGGTTGAATAAGTATTCTAATCATATAATTTCCAATGCTTAGTCTTGTAGTGTTGGGTCATACACTTTCTTCATTGAGTCTAATAATATGATTACATTTTGATTACATGTTCATTGTGTTCACTCAGGTATCTATGCAAATGTTTTGTAAAGGTGCTTTGTCCATCTATATTATATTGTATGATTTCTATGCATATCTTCAGATCTCATAAATATTACTGGAAGCTTGAACAATATCACCACAACTAGCCTAAAGCTATAAGGATCCAGGACAAAATCCATAATACTGACTTTGATAATCCTTAAAAATCACCTAAATGTGCATCTAAATAATCTTAATACTGTGCTATCACATTGAATAATAGAAAGAATACTAAAAATATTAATAGTGTCTGGATTTACAAAAAAAGTTCACATATAATTTTAAGCCATTAATTATGGTTTGAAAATGAGAATGGCTTGGTTTGAAAACACACAAAGCACATTATATCTTAATGTGATATGTGAATGCTGCCTGTGACTACTTGCCATGCTAATATTATGATACCATTAAGTTTATAAACTAAGTATATGTTCTGCATTTAGGTAAACATTAATCACCCATCCAACATGACTGCAGTACTGAAAAGGTCATTTGTTTTCAGTATGATATTAGAAAATAAGTGAATGGGATCTTGTGGATATTTTTGGCCAATGCTAACTACTTACATGCAAGCCTCTAACTATGCTTTCAGTGGCTTTCAATGCCACTGGCCATAGTATCCTTCTGGGTTTCAGGGGTAGAGAATGGAGAGCACTGCTTTGAAGCAGTTCTCTTCTTCCTCCATGGCCACTTCCATTTGGAGTTTGGGGGAGAGAGAAATCTAGCCCTAGGCTGTTTATATGGGCTATACCTCAGGACTTCTGTTTAACATCTCCATGAAACAGCTGTATAGTAATGATGCCCAACTATCTATATCCCTGGATGGTCAGACATTGTCATTCAGGTGCTTACCCAGTGCCTAGAGGCTATGAGGGCCCAGATGGGGAGAAACCAATTCTGATTCAATCCTATCAAACAGTGGCTTTGTGGTTTTGGCACTTCTCTATCTGGACAAATATTATCTTTGATTCTTGATGGAGTAGCACTTCCCTGAGCAAAGATAGCATGTAATCTGAAGCTACAGAACTTACCTCCTGAACTTGCAGCTCTTGCTCGAAGAACAGATGGCACTGTGCTAGTGGGGTCTTTGCACACATTCATCTTGTGTGCCAATTACCTATTCCTGAATCAGGAGGACTTGCTTATAGTCAGTCAGAGTCTGTTCACTTGCTGGTTGGATTACTGTAATGCACTGTATAGAAGTTGTCCTTGAAGACCATCCAGATGCTATAGCTGGTCCAAAATGCAGTAATGCGCATAGTTCTGAGTACCCTGTTGCTTGTCCAGATTACAGCTGGTATATGAGCTCCCAGGGTTCTTTTTCAGGTGCAATTCAAGGTGCTGGTTATCATGTTTAAACCCTACATGGCACAGAGCCAGATTAATTGCAGGATTATTTCTTCATTAGGGTGTCTGCCTTTCCCAGCAGATTTGGTGCAGTGGGTGCTCTTCTTGCTTTTTTCCCTTAAATGTTGCTATTTGGTGGGACCTAAGAGGTGTACCTTCTCTCTACTTGCTCTGCCCCATGGAAAGCCTCCTGGCTAAGACAGAGAAATTCTCCATCCTAAAGTCTTTTGTAATGCCATGAAAAGTGCCTCTTCACACAAGCATTGGATTGAGGTGTGCATGGAATCCAGCAAACATAGGATATAACAGGTTGGTGGAAGCATTGCTATTGAGGGGATGTAATCTGTTTGTCATTTTGTGTATTGCACTTTTATCTTTTTTTTCTTTTACTGATCTTGTTGTGAGCCATCCAGTATTATTGTGTATAAGATGGGAAGCCACCTAAGTGTTTTACATAAATAAATGCTACCGTATCTATCAGCAGTTTAAGTAAAGGAAAATATCAATTTAATGGTTTAATGGATTTAGGTGGCAGGTAAAAATATATCAAAAGTGATTACTATTCACTGAGATTTTCTCTGTCTTAATCTAAAAATAGATTCCAATTCAAACATGCATAAACATGTGTTTTTGATAAACTATATATTTAAAATACATTAAAAATGTAAGACAATAAAAATATATCTTCTCTTGTCTAATTGTGTGTATGTGTGTGCATGTGCATTTTAATCAACATATTGTGCCAAGGAATGAGGAAAAATGTAATAGGAGAGGCTATTATCTAACAATCAAGATGTTTTCATTAAATTTAAAGCACTTGTAGAGATTATTACCCTGAAGCAATCTTGGCAATGAGAAACCAAGCCACAGATCTTCTTTGTTTGTGAAAGTTGAATATGGCATTTGCTGTTATTTTTTTAAAAATGTGATGGTTGGAATAAAATAGTTACCAACCACTTCCATATCACTATGTTACAATTTTATATATTGTCCTACTTGCCACAAATAGGAAATGTTGTCAAATATTTCTGGAAAAAACTCACACTGTCTCCATGTAGGTTGATTAGATGAGCCATTCATATATCAGAAATCTGACTAGTTTCCAACAACTTGATTTCACAAATGGAAAAACAGCATCTGTTTTCCTGCAGCTCCACATATGGCTATCAGTGTTGCTTAGGCAAGCCAAAGCAGGTAGCCCATGAGTAGCAGCTTCTCCAGCGTTTTGCGCATCTTTTGGGACAGTCATTTGTTGTCAAGGGACAGCAGCTTCCCAGGCAGTAAAGTTGTATATTGAACCTATGTAGACATGTATGAATGGTAGATTATATAGAACACAATTCCAGGTTAGTATCTTTAAGAGAGTAATTCAACTAATTGTCTGTTCCTTAGTGTTTAGAAATCTCAGAGAAGTGCATAAATAAAATCTCTTTATTTATGAAAGACACCAGAGCAATGGAAAAGCTGTACTACAATTAAAAGGGAAATATCATATTATCCTTCTACAGAGCTGCCCTTGTGTGTTTTCTGTATAAATGGCCATTCTTTCTTTTGTCATTTTTTGGCCTGAATCTCATTTGGCATGAGCCAGAGCTGAACTGAATGTTTCTTTTAAACCAAACCTTTGTGCATGTCTGATTTCTTTTCTGGTTTGGTTTGCATTTGTGCCTGTGAAGGTTGTGAGATTGGCAGCAACCAAAAGTGTGTTACTGAATCAATCCACAAGCCAGGTATTTTTGAAACAGATGCTCCCTTTCTCAGCTTTCTCTGCCAATGACCTCAATCCTGAATTGGAAGGACAACTTGGAGGAGATGCACAGATATTGTAACCTCCACCCAACCAGACTCAGACTTCTGGTTGACATAATGCCTAGTCTAAAATTAGAAATAATACCGACAAATTGAAAATTAAATGCTAAATATTTGAATAATTATTTAGAAATCCAGTCAAGATATTCTATTCCTTGCTATTCCACTCCATGCTATTGCCTTCTCTTCTATTCCATTATGGTGCTATGCCATTCCATTCCATTCCAATGATTTTTCACTGTATGTGTGCTTGTGTATGTATGTGCATAGCACACCATTGCTGGATGAAGGCCCCTTTACTGAAGATATGAACTGTAATCTAGAAACTGGTTTGGAAGGGTTTGGTAGAGGACCCAGATTGTTGGGGGCAATTAAGCTGACTTTGTAATAATGCCGCTTGGGGGGGGTTGTGAAAGCCCTAATAAGCAGGCATATACATAGAATGAAGGCTACTGCTAAGCTTGTAAGCCACCCTGAGTCTTCGGAGAAGGGCGGGATATAAATGGAATTAAAATAAAAAATAAATAAATAAAGATCTTTTTATTTTTTTAGTTTAGGCCTAAAAGAAAGCAACTGCTCAAAGTCACCCAGTCACAGGCTTTTCCAGAAGGCCACTGTAGCTGAGAACCGAGCTATGGATTCAATCCATAGCTTGGTTTTGAAATTGATACTCTTTCTTTTTTACATTTGTTAAGCATAAGAATATACAGACAAAGAAGCTGGGAGATTCCTTATGTAAAGTGGGAGATATTCTCATATTTTCAACATTGAAAATGTAGTCTAAAGAGAAAATGGAATTTCACTTCTGAAATGATCAAGGTTTTGACAGGGTATCATCCATCCTGGCAAATGTTGACTGAGCAGATGCTGAAGATCTACTTTGCCTGGATGGAATCAAAGGTTTTGCTGTTTTCATTTCACAGGCCAGATGTAGCTCATCATCAGTTGGAGCTGATATGAGAAGAGATGCTAGTATCTTGAAGTCCAAGAGAGGAACTGATCCAGCATCAAAGGAGGCCATGAAAGAAGTGAATGTTTGCTTGAATATTCTCAGTTGTTCACTGAATCTGCTGCTGAGTTCTGGCAAGGCACTGTTATTGGTGCTGTAGAAAAGAACCACCGCAAGGGTTTTTTAAACATCCGTCTCTTTCATAGCCATACAATCTGACTCACTTGTATTTGTGGTCCAAGTATTTGGATGAAAATGTAAAGTGGTGGGATGGTAAGATGTTAGATACAGGAAAGGTGTTAACATTATGTTAAACAAACTTCAGAAGCAGACTGAGTCATATCCACTAATGGTTTTGCAGACATGCAAGACAAGCACTTGATTTTTCGTGCTTGCTGTGGTGAATTGACTACAGCATACCTGCTCCACCTCTATATATTTAATCAGGAAAGTTGGAAGAAATTACAGAATGGTATGGAATATTGGCTATTAAATTGCTTAGTCAGAAGGGATTGATAAAAAAATTATACGCACAGTCCTGCAGAAGTTGAAGGACTTTTAATAGAAGCCAAAATAGAATATAAGCCATAATTCCAAAATATTTAAATTAAGTCCCAGTAAGTCCTGTGGCCTCTGAGAGCCTTGGTTACTCAGATCAATATACAGCAAGGTGGATGGTTATATAAATGTTTTGAATTAAAAAATAAAATAATTAGTGCTCTCAAAGACCTGTAGTAAATAGCAAATTATAATTTTAATGAGAAAGGAGAGAAGGAAGATTAAATATATGACTGGAAATAATTATAATAACTATACTGAATTATAATGAAATGTAAATGAAACCAAATCAAATTTAGTTTTTGTCTTGGCTGAATCTTTCATTTTGGGGGTCTAAACCAATCAAAGGTAAAGGATACCCTTCAGCTTTGAAATAATGGTTGAAAATTTTAAGTAGTCTTTTTTCTTCACTTTCTATCAGATTATTGCAATATATCTTCACTTATCAATGAAGAGAAAGGCTAGGGTTAGAAAAGCTGGTGATTGAAAATGAAATACAGTATATAGAATTTCAGAGACATTTTACAATGTGAAATTCTTCATCCACAGGCAAAGAATGAACTTATCTGGTTTCTCCACTTCTAAATGCCATTTTTGTCAAGATAGAGGTGGCTGCTGATGCAACACTGTTAGGTTATAATATATTGTAGTGTATGTGACAAACACAGAATAGTAGCCAGTTGCCATTTTATTTTCATTATCTGTACCTGCAACTGATAAAAAAAAAGTCAAGATGGAACTCATAATAACTGCCTTTGGTTTTTATGCATTACAACTTAAACCACCAAGAACTTTGTACTGTTGTCATTGTCTTGATTATTTTTAAAACCATAAACTGTGGATAATCCTGAATCTAGAATATAGAAGATGTGCAGAACTGTCCCATATTTATTCAGAAGGTCCATAAAGCTTAATGGAGCATACATCGCACAAATGTTTTTCATACTAATTTTATACTTGAAACATCATCAGCCATCACCCAAAAACTCATGGTGATGGTAGGAAACATTTCACATTAGCTCATCTGGCAAAAAAAAAATAACTTGAAAATGTAAATGACAATTATTAATACTGAATATTCAGTGAAGTGATTTGAAAAATTAGATTGGAACAGCTCATTTTGGAATAACTTCTTCACTCCTGGTACCAGCTGAGAAAAAGGGTGTAGATAAACATGAATGCTCAATTCCTTCTCTCTTGCTGGCTTTCTACCAGTTTTAACATTTCCCCATAACTTGGGCCAATGATTTTCTACTGTGTAAATTTATTTTGTGGAGGGTTTAGGTATGTTATAAATTTTGCAAGTTCGATATTCTCAACTCATTGAGTTCCTCTGTGTCTGAAAAGCACTGCTACCAATCCTGCCAAATACCTTATGTTGTGTTGTGGGTTCTGGAGAGCAGGAAGGGCACCAAGACGATGAGTACAGCATGGCAGATCTTTATTTGGTGGACGTGACTATACTTGGGAATAGGGGTTACCTGCCCTCCTTTTATATCTGGCCAGGTGAGCAGCTGGCCAATCGGTTTGAACCTCTGTTTCCCGCCAAAACTGGGTTCCCGCCAAAACAGCTACAGTTCAACGCCCCCTGGTGGTGACTGTTATGTAAGTGTGTATGTGTTCTCTTTACCTGGATACATAACACCCCTTCCCCCTTAAAAGACAAAACAATCCCCTCAAACAAATGATCCCTATTGATGCACATAGTCCTACAGGTAAGCAGGTGGCCGATGAATCCGGGATGAACGTCTTAAGGGAACTTCCCCCATGTCTTCGACGGCAGAGTCAGTGTTTGAGTCCTGGTTGACTGTTTCCGGTTGACCCACCCCAGAGTCTGACCTTGTGGCAGGGTTGTCGCTGCGGTCCTGGTCATGTTGTTGTCCTAGTCGCACAGGGCTTACTGGCAACAGTACTGGGTCAGAAAGGTCCTCCTCGGGCTCAGGTTCTATTGTTTGTCGGTGGGGTTGATAGTGATGATTTGAGCTTGATGATGGGTAGTCTTCCGGGTCTATGTGCCGTCTGACCTGATGACCCCCCTCCACCCTTACTACATAGGATAAAGGCCCAGTTTTGTCAACCACCACCCTCGGAATCTACAAATGTCTGGACCCATAGTTCCTGGCCCAGACCAAGTCACGGGGGTGTAACTCGCTAGGGGTTTTGGGTTGCTCAGTCTCTGAAGCCACTCTGTTGGGGTGAAGTATGTCTAATTTGGTGATGAGGTGTCTGCCCCAACAGAGTTCCGCCAGGCTCTTCCCCGTTGCTGTGCATGGTGTGGTGTGTTGGGATAATAGGAAGTCTGCCAACCTGTGATGCCAGTCACCAACGATGATGCACCTGAGTGCGTCCTTGGTCATTTTGCTTGTCCATTAGTCGACAGGTGGAAAGGCACAGATGTGATGTATCTAATCAAATTCTCTTTCACGCAGGCCTGAAATTCAGCAGCAGTAAATTGAGCCCCATTATCCGATACCAAGACGTCAGGCAGGCCATGTGTGGCAAAAAGTCTCCTGAGCACTTGGATTGTTCTGGCCGTGGTCATATTGGGGACTGACACTATCTCCAACCATTTGGAGTGGCTATCTATCACTAATAGGAAGAGCTGTCCCTGGAATGGGCCCACATAGTCTATTTGGACCCTGGACCAGGGTGTGTGTGTGTGGCCTCCCATTTGTGGACAGGCACTTGGGGCATCTCAGGTCTGGACCTTTGACAATTGTAACACCCATGTACCTGCTCTTCTATTGCCTTATCTAGCCCTGGCCACCAAAGGTAACTCCTAGCTAACGCACTATACCAGGGTGTCCCTCATGTAAGGATTTCAGGAATCTTTCCCTCAGTGTGTCTGGTATGATGACCCTACTACCCCACAACAGGCATCCCTTATGGGCAGACAATTCATGTCTTCTTATGAAATAAGCCTGGAATTCCAGGTCTGGACTCTTATCTTGCCACCATGTGAATACCCAAGACTGGACCCTGCTCAGGATTTTATCTGATGCAGTCTCAGTTGATATGTCCCTTGCATGGAGAGGGCATTCCGGTAGCTCTTGGATTGCCAGTATCTGTGCAGCAGGCCCTGGATCAGGTTCTGTGTTAGTCAGGAGTAGCCTACTTAACCCATCCACATGGCCCATTTCTTTCCCTGGTTTGTGAACCAGCTTAAAGTTGTACGCTGATAAGAATATGGACCACCTGAGCATCCTTGGGGAGAGAATTTGGGGAGGTTTTTTGTCTGTGGTGAATAAACCTAATAGAGGCTTATGATCTGTGAATATAGTGAATTCCCTACCATAAAGGTAGTCATGGAATTTTTTGACCCCAGCCACTATTGCCAGGGCCTCCTTGTCTATCTGGGCGTAGTTCCTCTCTGCCCCTGACAAGGTTCTGGAGTAGTATGCGATGGGCACCTGTTCCCCATTTTCCTCTAGATGGCTCAGTACTGCACCCACTCCATAGGGTGAAGCATTGCATGCAATGAAGATGGGCTTTGTTTCTATGAAGTGGGTGACTGTAGACCTGCTTGAAAGTAGGGCCTTTAAGGATTGGAAGCTTTTTTTGTGGACATTGGTCCAGCTCCATGCAGATTTCTTATCTACGAGCCTGTGCAAGGGCTCAGCTATTGCTGCCTTGTGGGATAAGAAGGAATGGTAAAAGTTGAGCAGCCCAAGGAAGGCTTGCAGTTCAGCCTTGTTCTTGGGAGTGGGGGGTCATCTTAATTGCCCTCACTTTGGATTCTGCAGGGTGGATCCCACTGGCATCTATTTTAAACCCCCAAAACTCAGTGGATGCCACCCCAATGCTGCATTTGTCCCTTTTTAATTTGAGATCTGCAGCACATAATCTGCTTAAAACTGCCCTCAGTCTTTCTACTTCTGTGTCCCCTGCAATGAGGACATCATCAAAATTAGGACATACCCCTTGAATGCCCTTAAGAGTCTGCTCCATTACCTCCTGGAAGATGCCTGGTGCTACACTGACACCAAACTGCAGGCGGTTAACTTTGAAGACTCCCTTGTGTGTTACTATTGTTTGCACTTCTGCCATCTCCCTGGTAACCAGCAGCTGCTGGTACGCCTGCACAAGAAATAGCTTAGCAAAGATGGCACTGCCTTGGAGGGAAGCGAGAATGTGGCTGACCTTTGGGACTGGGTAAACATGCTGGTTAAGGGCCCGATTTAAAGTACATTTATAGTCGGCGCAGATCCTGACCTCCCCATTAGCTTTGAGAGGGGTGACTATGGGAGTCTCCTACTCTCCCCCTTCTACTGGCTATAGGACTTCCTGTTCAACTAGTTTGTCTAACTCCCCTTCTATCTTGTGTTTAAGCATGAAGGGGACTCTCCAGGGTTTAATCCTAATGGGGAGGATGCTGGGGTTTAGTTTAAAAGTGATTGGGGGCCTGGTGTACCTGCCTAACTTGTTATCGAATATGTCTGCAAATTCTTTGCAGATGGATTCAATGCTACTTCCCTGGGTCCTATAGATGCCTGAGATCCCTATGCCTAGTGCCTCAAACCAGTCTAGCCCAACTAGACTGGTTCTCCAGCCCTTAATTACGATAATATCCAAGTGCCCTTGGAACTTCTTAAACCACACTAGAAGGGTGACCTCCCCCTTGATTTTTACTGGGGCGTTTTGAAAATCGGTGAGGATAATGTTTGAGGGCCTCAATTTGACCCACTGCTTGCTCCGGCCGCAAATAAGTTTAAAAGTTTCATACAATATGACTGAGACTGCAGAGCCGGAGTCAAGCTCCATTTTACAGGGAATTTTGGGTTTAAGTGGCCGTCGGGCCCTGGTTCGGCAGATGGCCCTCTGGCTTTCTAAAAATCCTATGTTGGTTGGTTTCTGGGCCCCGGTACCTTTCCGCAACACGTCCTCCGGCTGTAGCTCGTGGAAGCCCTCTCGGAAACAGCTACGGCAGACTGCTGCAATGTGGCCTGATTTTTTGCAGGCCCGACATGTGGCCGAACAGAACTTGCAGTTTGTCCATGCATGGTCTTCACCGCAGCCTGCGCATTTCAGGAAGGAAATTGCCTTTTGCTGGTTCTCCTGGTTTCCTTGTTGTTGCTCCCGTTGTTCTGGCCTCCTCTGAACCTGGTTGATGCCAGTCTCCTCTGCTTCTCCGCTCCTGCCGTACACAGCATCTTTGAGATGGATGGATCCTCCTGGGCTGCTGGGTCGGGGGGTCTGGACCACTTGCCCCCTACCGCCGGCTGCCTCGTTGGCCAAGATCTCGTCCTGAGCATCTTGGAGGGTTAAGTTGGGCCTTGCGAACAGCCTCTGTTGCAGGTGCTTGTGGCGTAGGCCGAACACAAGCTGGTCACGCAGCCTCTCATCCAGATTGGAGAATTTGTAGAGGTGGGCGGCCTGCCGCAAGGCCATGATGAATTCCTATGCTGATTCACCCGGCAGTTGGACCCTCTGGACAAACTGGAACCACCAGGCCAGCTCAGACATTTGTGGCTTGAAATGCCCATTCAGCTTCTTGGTGAGGTCTTGGAATGAAATGGTCCTGATTGGTGTTGGCGAGCATAGGCTTACGACCAAATCGTAAATGGCAGGCCCACTTATGCAGAGCAGGGTCGCCGCTTTCAGGCCATCTTTGGGGATCCAGTTCACCCGGAGGAAATTTTCGACCTGTCCCAGGTGAGATTCCCACTGTTCGGGGTGACGGATGTCGAATTCTTGGGGCTGTCCAATCTGTGACATCTCTGCGTCCGGCTTCTATGAATCCTGCTCCACCGATGTGGCTGCTAGCGTGGTAACTAGTCGGTCATCGGGGGGAGAAAGATGCCTCTTTCCTCCAGCAAGCGATGCCGTCCCCTAGTGACTTTCAGCTCTTATGGTGAAGCAGGATCCCACCTTCGTCACCACTGTTGTGTTGTGGGTTCTGGAGAGCAGGAAGGGCGCCGAGACGATGAGTACAATATGGTAGATCTTTATTCGGTGGAAGTGACTGTACTTGGAAATAGGGGTTACCTGCCATCCTTTTATACCTGGCCAGGTGAGCAGCCAGCCAATCGGTTTGAACCTCTGTTTCCCACCGAAACTGGGTTCCCGCCAAAACAGCTACAGTTCAATGCCCCCTGGTGGTGACTGCTATGTACGTGTGTATGTGTTCTCTTCACCTGGATACATAACACCTTAATAATAGGTACTTTTTGTGGCCAAGGATTATTATTTAAGGGGGGGATACTTCCTTTAGAGGCCACAAGGGCCAAGTTAGTGATGTTATGATTTTATTGGACTGGATGAAGCAAATATTTTCCCTCCTGTGTTTGGAAAGATTTGGGAGAAATAATGGGAAATGCATGCCTTACACTTTGCACAGACTTACACTTTTGGTTTTCCCCATAGTCCCCTTTTCCCTGGGAAAACAGCCAATTTGGGTAAAATTAAAATGGAAATGGGTGCTTAAAGTATCCATTTCACTCCTTATTCCCAAATCCTTGAAAAGATGGCTAGTGATAAAAGATGGGTGAAAAAATAAAAATAATAACAATACCTAATCTGTCCATATCAGCAGCTCATGATAGGCATGTAAAAAATGGAGTGGGGCTTCCATGCCCACCTATCCCCCATGTTATGAATTGAATTACATCTGGGTATCATGGGTATTAGCATTTGGGTATCATGGTGCTTGCTGGTTTGGGCTACACCTATTGCACTCCAAGCTAGGATCACAAAGAGATGGGCAGCAGAATGAATCAAAATTCCTCTCCTTTAATTTAATTGGAGCTATTAGACCTTATATCTTGCCATCATTTTATTTAAATGAAGCAGGTGGCTATAAGGTCTGGATATTTATGAAGTCTATTTCAGGTACTGCTACTATCTTGGCAGAAAGATTGCTGGTAGGGATCTTTATCAAATTGGAGAATTGGGTTAAAAAATTGTCAGGGAGCATGATGGCAAAGGCTTTGTGTACAGATGCATGTATGCACATGTATACATAGTGGTCCACCATCTGGCAAATCAATGTAGTCTTCAAAGCCTGGCTCTCTATAATGAAGCACTATATTTCATTACACCCAGGTCCCATCTGCTCCAATATCTTGTTCCTCACAATAAACCTCTAGAAGTCCACAAGTCAGGCATAAACATCATCTTGCCATTATCCCTCCAGCAACTAATATTTAGATCATGGAGGCTCTGTTTAATCATCCTAACAACTATTCATAGACCTACCCAACATGCCCTGGATAAATCCATTTTAAAGCTGTCTGGAAATGGTTATTGCTAGATCTCATGGCCATGGCTATGCTTTGGGTGAGGAAGTGTTTTATTCTGTGTTCTGAACTGCCAATCAGTTCCATTGGGTGACCTTGAGTTCTGTGATGATATCAGTTTGCCATCTGCTTTTAATAGAATCTGGCCAAGAGCTAAATAACATATTTTACTATCACAACTCCATGTTCCTGACTGGCTGCTGACACATACTGGCTTCTTGGGAAGACAACTGTGATCACATGGTAATCTGATGAGTTTGTAAACAGCTGTTGTAGCATGATCATCTGACTCTATTGATAGTGTGAACTTTCCACTTCTGAACTCAGCATATGTGGAAGATATCAGTTGTCCTGGCCTTCAAATTATGTAGACGATATACTGGAATTTAAATAATCACCTGAAACTCCTGAAATCTGGGAAGCTAATGTAACCAATGAAATAACAGGATATAGGTAGTGAAATAGAAGGTATAAGTATTCTCTTAGTGAAATTAATTACAAGAAGGATAAGGAGAAAAAAAAGAATATTTGTTCCAACTCTTTGACCAGACATAAAGATCTAGACGCATGTTTTTAGCTTCATATTATTTTTGTTTTTAATAAAGAAGGGAAGGTTGGTGGAAGAGCAAAAGAAAATTAAGTGCTCTGAAGGAGTGGAGACAAACACTATGTGGGCTCTTAAAACAGCAGAAGACATAAAGCAAGAATGACAGTTCTGCTCTGGCTTGAAAAAGAAAGGGGGCAAGCCTGTGGCCCTTTCTAGCTCAGCTGTTAACATGATGTAGTTCTCCTTATGCCTGACTCATAACTGTGGAAAAATCAAATGCTAGTGCTAATAAATATGGGGATTTTTTAATACTTACATTCCAAATACTTACATTTTATATTTTTCCCTGCTTTCTCCTTCCTTCATAGTCTGTTGATTTAACTGAAGTATTAATGAATATTATTACAAAGTAGCCCTTCTGTATTTTACACCCCATTTGCTGTGTTGGCAATACTTTTACTAAAGTTATGCATGGATTTCTTTTTATATGTCTTATAAAAGTGAAAAAATGGCTTTTCTGTCTCATATCTCCTTTGTTCTTTCCGTATGAAAGTCAGCAGTTCTTTTGGTAATGATGCAGAATAAAAACGGACCTTTCTTTTCTCCTGCCTCAATTTTGCTTATATATTAGTTCCTATCAATTTCTGAAATCTTTTATTATTTATATATCTGTGTCATTAAACAGGCTGGTCCTAACACTTCATGCACCAGCAAATACCTTGTTAGAGGGGGACACTATTAGCACTTCCAGTGTAATATTATAAATTATGTCTTTACAGATGTTGGCATTCAAGCAGATAGAATAGTGCAAATGGAAGCTGAGAAAAACATATTCCAGACAGAAATCCTTTGAAGATATTTCAAGTAGCCCTCAGTGCAGCAAGACACTAAGTACATTGGGGAAAAATAGATAGGAAATTAGTGGGAAGTTATAACAGTCATGACACTCAAAATCAGAGATGGGGAATCTTTGTTCTTGGGTATATAACCATCTGCCAAGGGGCTTATCTAGATTATGGGGCCACAGTTAAGGCTTTCCCATTCATCATTTGCAAACATTTATTTGTTGAATTTATATGCCATCTTTTCATCCAGCAAATCAAGGAGGCATATATGGAGTATTCCCTCCTACTGCTTTTGCCATATCAACAGTGCTTTGATGTTGGTTGGACCAAGAGAAAGTAAGGTCACCCAATGAGCTTTCATGGCTAAGAGTTGACTAGAGCCTGGGTGATCTGGGGCCAGTCAAGAAGTAGCATTTCTCAGCCTAGGGCTCCTATCAATATTACCTCAGTTTCAATATCCTTCTGAAGAAATGAGGGTGGATATAGCCAAATCCCAGCTATGTTAGCAACTTGGTTTGCCAGTTAAATAGATGTTGGGTATGAAAGTGTTTTATTATATTAGTTTTCTGTCTATTAGAATATGATTATTAAGTCAAAGCACTAGCTGGGGCTGGAAGAGGAGGAATTTCAGCTGTGCCTTTGATGCAGTCCAGCCAGCAGATGATAAATGTGGGAGAAAACAAATAAATGTGGCAGAAAGCAATCCTGTCCATTGGTTAGATCCATTTGTATTATTGTATTTTTTACAACTTCACATGTGGAAAAGTAAGATGCTAGTGTTTTGTTCAGTTTTTTAAAAATGGAACATTTCTTTTTTAACAAGTGAAATTGACAAAAATTCTTCACCGTTCCACTTCTAGCCCTGGTGACAACAGAAGGAACAACATTCAGGTGTTTCTTTTTTTTTTTTTAATTGACTGGTCCAGGAACTGTAAAGAAGCAGGAAAATCCACCAAACAAGGGCTGTGGTAAACATGGTTTGGGCAGAACATCAAACCATCACTGTGGCCACAGTGGAGGATGGGATGAAATCCAGAAAGCTATTTTTTAAGCTAGTTTTATTTTCAGCCGGTTTTCACAAGTGAGTCTAGCAGTTTACAACTGCAATGTGGAAGAGCCTTACGTTTCAGACACAGAACTGTTTCAGAACATTTTTGAAGTTGGAAACACAAAAAAGGAGAGCCATAATGAAAGTTTCTCAAAAAAAATTATTATATTAAATATGAGTCATGATATCTAATTGTTGATCTGCATAAGAATTTTCAGTGCCTGGCATTCCTTTTGAAAATATACAGTTTTCAATATAATTTGGAAACTAATTTTAGCTAGACAAGGGGCATAGGAAAAAGGGCAGTGAAGACACAGGAAGAATTAATGTCAATAGAGTTTTAATATGTACCCAGTAGAATCCTTCTTCTTTTATCTTTTCTATTTCATTCTTTTTTTCAATTTAATATTTTCTCTGTTCTTTACATTTATTTATTTATTTATTTATTCATTTATTTATTTATTCATTTATTTATTTATTTATTTATTTATTTATTTATTTATTTATTTATT
>JAKJMR010000988.1:0-10810 GCA_024449315.1 Daboia siamensis | reverse complement strand
TTTATTTATTTATTTATTTATTTATTTATTTATTTATTTATTTATTTTTATTTTAATCCCATTTATATCCTGTCCTTCTCCGAAGACTCAGGGCGGCTTACAATTTAAGCACAAACCAATGTGCTTAGCAATAGCCTTCATTCTATGTATATGCCTGCTTATTAGGGCTTTCGCTTCCCCCCAAGCGGCATTATTACAAAGTCAGCTTATTGCCCCCAACAATATGGGTCCTCATTTTACCTACCTGAGAAGGATGGAAGGCTGAGTCAACCTTGAGCCTGGTGGGATGCGAACCTGCACTAATTGCAGGCAGCTGGTATTACTTAAGGAGGCATTAGTAGCTTCGTGGTCTTAATTTTACCTTAATTATCTTATTTTTAAAATATTTTCTTTCCTTTTCATTTTCTATTTATTTCTTGTTGGATTTTTTTTAATGCCCTATACCAGTGATGGCGAACCTTTTAGACATCGAGTTCCCAAAAACCGCCCCTCCCCTCCCCCACCCCCTGCCTTCACCCCGGCCCCCACCCACAGGGCTACCTACTGCCTCCAGGGCCCACCGCAGCAGATTGCCCAGGCAGCCCTGCAGCACCAAGGCAGCCACACCCTCCGCCCATGCCCTGCACCATCATCTGCACATGATGAGGCTCAAGGACAGAGTCTTGTCCCTGGCTGCCATGTCCTTGCCTGTGCAGCTCCGCATGGGCTGCGCCTGGGGGGCAACTCTCCTCTGGGGGGCTGCTAGTGAGGAGGGGGCCACAGGGGATGTGGGGCTGGGACAATGGCATGCATACCCACAGAGAGGGCTCTGAGTGCCGCCTCTGGCACACATGTCATAGGTTCGCCACCTCTGCCCTATACTACATTTGTCTGAACTTTCAAAACCTCAAATCTATGCTGCAGATTACATATATAATTTATTTCATTCATTGCTCTAAAGATTAAAGTTACAATAAATTTTTAAGTGTTTGGAAAATCTCAAAGAGTATGTAGATCAGCCATGGCTGCGTTTTAATGCCCGGCTGGAATCAAGACCTCCCCATTGACAGTCTGGTTTGGACCTAGGACCTGACTGTGGTGGAAGGACGGTCTGGGATTGGTTATCGACCGCCCCACTGGTGTGAGAGACCAGTTGGGGTAGGCTTAGCCCGGGATTCCTTACCCTGTCCACCTCATCCTCAGCCATTGAGAGGACAGCTGAGGCTTCCTTTCTGATTACCATCTCAGGTGAGAGCTGAGCTGGACTAGTGGACTGAGAGACATACCTACCGGACTCAATATTATTCCATCTGAATATTATCATTCCATTGGACTACCCATTGTAAATATTTGTTAATATCTGCCCTATGTGGACATTTTTATTGTTGTATGGTTTGTTTACGTTACTCCGGAGCTGATTTGTATGCCCTCAGGGGGATTTCTCCCTCCTGGGTACAACCGACCGCCTTTTCCTACACTCCCCTTAATGACGGGTCCAATTGTTGGGACTCCAAGAGGTGGCTGGGCTTAGATAGGGGCCTCAGGTTGAGACACGTTAAGAGGCCCCTAATACATTTTTTAGCCAGTTATTTTAAAAGGTTAGGGAGGGGGAGGGATAGTAGGGTGGGAAGGGAATTATTAACCGACACTCAGTCTGTTAGGGGTCCTGACAGGACGGGGTTGGGGGTGGAGGCTGCTGTTCAGATGGCCGGGAGTGAGTCCCTCCTCCTGAGATGTGGCCCCCGGGCTCAGATGGGCTTGTTGCTCACATACCTAGCACCCAGCTGTGTGGCAACAGCCCTTCCTGAGCTGCTTGACACCCTCTCAGGGTTGGCGGTGGAGTTCCCCAGGCTTATAGTTTTGGGAGACTTCAACCTGCCTTCCTTGGGAGGGTCGTCTGACTTAGCTCGGGAGTTCATGGCTTCCATGACGGCCATGGGCCCGACTCATGTGGGGGGTCACACTCTCGACCTGGTGTTCCTGTCTGGATAATGGTTGGATGATTTGGGAGGGGGTTCACCAACTATTGTTTCCCTGTCATGGTCCGATCATTACCTCTTGCGGCTGGTCTTCCATTGTGCCATCCCCCGCCACTGGGCTGCAGAACTGACCAGGTGATTCTGCCCCAGGTGCCTAATGGACCCTGAGCGGTTCCAGATGGTGCTTGGGTCTATACCCATCACACTCACTCACAGCCCAGTCGATGCCTTGGTGGAGGCCTGGGAAAGGGCGGCTGCCAAGGCACTCGACTGTGTTGTACCCTTGCGACCCCTGACCTGGCTCAGATCCCGTTGGGCTCCATGGTTTTCTGTGGAGCTCCAGGAGATGAAGCGTCGGAGATGGGGTCTAGAGAGCAGTTGGAGGTCCAGCCATTCCGAATCTGACCGATTGCAGTTAAGAACCTTTGTAAGGTCTTATCTTGCAGCGATGAGGAGAGCGATGGCTAACTACTTCGCTGCCCTCATCGTGTCCGCAGATAATCACCCGGCCGCCCTGTTTAGGGTGACTCGCTCCCTTCTTAATCAGGGTGTGAGGGAGGATCCCTTACAGGGATGGGCCAAGGAGTTTAGCCATCATCTGACGGACAAAATTGCTCAGATCCGGACCAGTTTGGACTCTGGCTGGGCAGAGTCTGATGTGGAGGAATCGGACAGTCTTGAGCATGTTATCTGGACTGAGTTCGATCCTGATGATGTGGACAGGATTATGGGGAGGCTGAGCTCTATCACCTGTTTATTGGACCCGTGCCCCTCCTGGCTGATTTATGCAGCTCGGGAGGAGACACGAAGCTGGTTCCAGGCAGTAATATCTGCCTCTTTGAGTGAGGGTGTCTTCCCCGTCGCTCTGAAGGAGGCAGTGGTAAGGCCCCTTCTCAAGAAGCCTGCCCTGGACCCAGCGATTTTAAATAACTATCGTCCTGTCTCCAAACTTCGCTTTTTGTCGAAAGTTGTTGAAAGTGTGGTGGCGCATCAGCTTCCTCTGTTCCTGGAGGAAACTGATTATCTGGACCCGTACCAATCGGGTTTCAGGCCCGGGTACAGTACAGAGATGGCATTGGTCGCGCTGCTGGATGATCTCTGGCGGGCTCGGGACAGGGGTTGCTCCTCTGTCCCAGTTCTATTAGATCTCTCAGCAGCTTTTGATACCATCGATCATGGTATCCTATTGCGGCATCTCAGGGGGTTGGGAGTGGGAGGCACTGTTTTGCAGTGGTTCTCCTCCTATGTCCTGGATCACTCGCAATCAGTGTTGACGGGAGGACAGAGGTCCGCCCTGAAGCATCTCATTTGTGGAGTTCCTCAGGGATCGGTTCTCTCTCCCCTCCTGTTCAACATCTACATGAAACCACTGGGCAAGATCATTCATGGATTTGAGGTGGGGTATCATCAGTAGGCTGATGATACCCAACTTTTCCTTTCCACCCTGAACCAACCCAGTGATGCCCTCGCCATGATGTCCCGTTGCCTGCAGGTGGTCCGGGTCTGGATGGGAAGAAACAGGCTTTGTCTCAATCCTGCCAAGACTGAGTGGCTGTGCATACTGGCATCTCGGGCTAACCAGACTATTCCATCTTTAATGATGGGGGGTGAGGTGTTGCCCCCCCATTGATAGGGCATGCAACTTGGGCGCCCTCCTGGATTCGTGGCTCAGTTTTGAAGATCATATAGGAGCCATGACCAGAGGGGCCTTTGCCCAGGTTCGTCTGGTGCACCAGTTGCGGCCCTATCTGGACCGAGATGCCCTACGCACAGTCACTCATGCGCTCATGACCTCCCGATTGGACTACTGCAATGCTCTCTACATGGGGCTGCCCTTGAGGACTACCCGGAGGCTTCAGCTGGCGCAGAATGCAGGCGTGCGGGTTGTGATGGGGGTTTTCCGATACTTCTATATAACACCTCTTCTCCGTGAGCTGCATTGGCTTCTGGTTGCCCTCTGGGTGAGATTCAAGGTGCTGGTGATGACCTATAAAGCCCTAAATGGCTTGGATCTGGGATATCTGAGGGAGCACCTGCTGCCGGCATCAAGTTCCCTTAGTCCTGTGCGCTCCCACAGGGAGGGTCTTCTCAGGGTACTGCCGGTAAAAGATTGCCAGTGGACAATATCCAGGGGGAGGGCCTTCTCAGTGGGTGCCCTGGCCCTTTGGAACCAGCTGCCTGTAGAGCTTAGAACTGCCCCTGACCTCCGTTCATTCTGCCGGGACCTGAAGACCTGGCTTTTTGAGTTCTCTGGCCTGGACTGAGGGTATTAATTGGGGTTTTAATTGGTTTTTAACTAAGATTTTTATACTCAAGTTTTAATATAATCATTTTAATTGTTTTAAATTTTGTAATTATGGTATTGTTTCTTTTAAAAACCTTGTGAACCGCCCTGAGTCTTACGGGAGAAGGGCGGTATATAAGTCTAATAAACTAAACTAAACTAAACTAAACTAAACTAAACTAAACCAAACCAAACTAAACTAAACTAAACTAAACTAAACTAAACTAAACTAAACTAAACTAAACTAAAGGTAAATTACAACAATTTAAAATAAATTTGTTTCAGGCTTTCGGTTTTGCGCAGTTAGCACAACAGCTGAGGTATCACAGGGCTCTGCACCCTACAGCTGATTTTTCTCTGTTTGGGGACCCTAAATGGGCCTAAACCTCCTCCCCCCCAGAAAGGTGGCAAGGAAGGAGGGAAGCCCTGATGATTGTGGGAGTTAGCAGTCAATCTGGACGTCCGGGGAGAGCTCTCTAGAAACCAACAGAAGAAAGGCTAGCATCATGCGTCAGTCTAGCCCAAGCTACATGCAGTTGAAGCCCAAAAGCACTAAATTAAGCATGATTGTAAACAGCGTGACTGAACTGGGTAAGAATATTGATTCTCTCTCTTCTACCTGACTTATTTCCTGAAAAAAAAAGAAAAGAAAAAACCCCAGAAGTAAAAACCTCCCAAAGTGGGGTGGGTGGGTTGCTCCATCCTTCTCTAAATGGAAACGGCAAATTAAATTTATGGGGAATAAAGATATAGAAATAAAATTAATATAAGATTTAAACCAGAAAAATGTGAAATTGATGGAATTTATTAAGAGTTTCCTGGCAAAAGATTATTAATGGAGATAAAAGCCTTATTTGTTTTGAAAATTGAAAAATGGACTGGTGCTGACATCTAGTGGTGGGTGAAAATACTGCCCTAAATAAACAGCCCAGAAAAAAAACCCATGATATTGTGACCTTCAAAGCCTTAACTAAATAAAGAACAGTTGTAATAATAAAAAAGAGAACACTGGACTATCTACAAAGTGAGAACTATAAAACTTAGAAAAAATTGACCTTCCTGGACTATAAATATTTTTTAAACTGTGACTTTAAAGCGATTGGCAGAGAAAGGATTTTTGGTCATTATGGAGCATCAGAGGTCTGCAGAAAGAACATACCAAGAAAAAAATAAATACTTCCCAGGAGGAAATGTATGTTACAACAACTACAAATGACACTAATTTCAAAACATGAGGAAATTAAAAATGAATTTGAAAACTTAAATGAATGTATCTTTGATTTAATGTCACAACAAATAAATGATTAGAAAACAAAGAGAGAGAGAGATCATGTAAAGCAGACAACTGAATATAAACTAGTGGAAATAAATTTAGAGAGGGAGACTCAATTTGAGAAGAAACACTGGTCATGGAAAAGTAAATTCTAAGACCACAAAATAAATTTGAAGACAAGAAAAAAGATTTGACAAGATGGATTGCAGAGCTGTTGGAAGTACTACAAGAAATGGGGAGACAAGAGATGATGAGAGAAATCTTCAATGAATATGAAGGGCAAAATCTCTATACAAAGACATGATGTTTGATTTGTCTCTTATATTTACAACAACTTCTACAAGATTATGGAAAGACTCTTTGATTCAATGGAATAGATTGATTGCAAAAGATGTTTGACAAAAGGAGAGGGCTAAAGTGAAAATTGAGGAATGAGATGATGGGACGTATCAGAGGGAATACTTAAAAAATTGTTCGAATATGGTTGAAGAAATAGATTTTAGTTTAAGAGGGATGAATATCCCAAGTAAGATAGTATTTTTTTCTTTCTCTTTCTCTTTTTCTCTTTTTTAAGATTATTTTTTTTGATATGGGGAAATATAAAAATGTTTGCGATGGTTAAAATAAAGGAAATGTTTTAGATATTTAAATGTAATTGATATTAAGAAAATTTTAACAGATAAGTAAAATGTTTTGAATAGAATTAAAAGATTAGATGATTAGATTTATTAAATGGGACATCTAAAGATTAAGGTAAAAGGTAAAGGTAAAGGTTCCCCTGCACATGCATGCTAGTCGTTTCCGACTCTAGGAGCTGGTGCTCATCTCCCTTTCAAAGCCGAAGAGTCAGCGCTTGTCTGAGGACATCTCTGTGGTCATGTGGCCGGCATGACTAGATGCCAAAGGTGCACGGAACGTTGTTACCTTCCTACTATAGTGGTCCCTATTTTTCTACTTGCATTTTTACGTGCTTTCGAACTGCTAGGTTGGCAAAAGCTGGGACGAGTAACAGGCGCTCACTCTGTTATGTGGCACTCAGGATTTGACCCACCAAACTGCCGACCTTCTTATTGACAAGCTCAGTGTCCTAACCCACTGAGCCACCGCGTCCCTTTTTAGGGATAAGTTTAATTAAACATAGGTTTAATTAAGGGTAAAAAGAACAGAAAAAACTTGGAAATAAATGTATACTAGTTTGAGGGATATGTATTTTAAGTAGTATATTATTTTCTTATTCTTTTCCTCCTTTTTAATCTTTTTTTTCCTCTCTTTATTTTTTCCTCTCTTTATTTTTCTTTGGTGTCTTTTTTCATTTACTTGTTAAGATATGAAAATAGACTTAAATACTTAAATGTAATTAACCTTCAGAAATGTTTCACCAGTAAGAAACTTTTGAACATTGTAGGGAAAACAAATTTAAATAAGAATTGTAAACAGGATTCATGATGAGGCAACCAAGATGACTAAACAGAAAAGAAGCATGATCTTGATGTGATTATTATCGGTAGAAAATTCAGAAAAAAAATTATATTTAAATTGTTATCTATTGAATTGTATTAATTCAAGGTTGGCAAAGAAAATATTACTGGAAGAAGAGGAAATAAAGTAAAGCTATTATGTGGATGTTGAAACATAAAAACTGATTGTTAGTGATTGCTTTGTAAATATAAGCCTAGACAACACACTGTTTACCAAATATTAAGGTGTTTATGTTAAATTTATTTATTTATTTATTTATTTTTGGGACTTATATGCCACCCTATCTCCCGAAGGACTCAGGGCGGCTAACAACAATAAAAAACAACAATACAAAAATTAAAAAAAAAATTAAATAACAGCCCCAAAATAAATTAACTACACAGTTAAAAATTAAAACTTATTTAAAAACCCATCATCAATCCAGGTCAGCCTGATGGAAGAAGAAAGTTTTGAGGTCGCGGTGAAAGAACCGGAGGTCCGGGGCCATCCGAAGCTCAAGGTGGAGTTGGTTCCAAAGAGCTGGTGCTCTCACAGAGAAGGCCCTCCCCCTGGGGGTTGCCAGGCGACATTGTCTGGCCGACGGCACCTTGAGGAGGCCTTCTCTGTGTGAGCGCACTGGGCGATGGGAAGTCGTCCCCGGCAGCAGACGGTCCTGCAAATATCCCGGGCCTAAGCCATGTAGGGCTTTAAAGGTAAGTACCAGCACCTTAAATCTTGCCCGGGAGACAACTGGTAGCCAATGCAGCTCACGCAGGAGGGGTGTAATATGGGAGTATCGGGATGCTCCCATCACTACCCGCACAGCCGCATTCTGCACCAGCTGAAGCCTCCGGGTGGTCTTCAAGGGCAGCCCCATGTAGAGAGCATTGTAGTAATCTATCCGAGAGGTAACGAGTGCATGAGTGACCGTACATAGGGCATCTCGGTCCAGATAGGGGCGCAACTGGTGCACCAGGCGAACCTGGGCAAATGTCCCCCTGGCCACGACTCCAATATGATCTTCAAAACTGAGTCATGAGTCCAGGAGGACACCTAAATTGTGTGCCCTATCAATGGGAGGCAACACCTCTCCTCCCATAACCAAAGATGGAACCTCTTGGACAAGTTGAGATGCCGGTATGTAGAGCCACTCAGTCTTGGCCGGGTTGAGCTGGAGCCTGTTCTTCCCCATCCAAATCTGTACCGCTTCCAGGCAATGGGACATCACATCGAGGGCATCACTGGCTTGGTTCGGGGTGGAGATAAAGAGCTGGGTATCATCGGCATATTGATGATACCTCACCCCAAAACCACAGATGATCTCACCCAGCGGCTTCATATAGATGTTGAACAGGAGGGGCGAGAGTACCGACCCCTGAGGTACCCCACAACTAAGGGGTCTAGGGGCTGACCTCTGCCCTCCTGTCAACACCGTCTGTGAGCAGCCCGAGAGGTAGGAGGAGAACCACCGTAAAATGGTGCCTCCCACTCCCAACCCCACAAGACGTCACAGCAAGATACTACAGTCGATGGTATCAAAAGCTGCTGAGAGATCTAAAAGGACCAGGACAGAGGAATAACCCCTGTCTCGGGCCCGCCAGAGATCATCTACCAGTGCGACCAATGCTGTCTCCGTGCTGTACCTGGGCCTGAAACCCGATTGGTATGGATCCAGATACTCAGTTTCCTCCAGGACCAAAGGGAGCTGCCGTGCCACCACGCTCTCAACAACCTTCGCAAGAAAGCGAAAGTTGGAGACAGGACGAAAGTTGTTTAAAATAGCTGGATCCAAGGCAGGTTTCTTGAGGAGGGGCCTTACCACCGCCTCCTTCAAGGCAGCAGGGAAGCACCCCTCACTCAAGGAAGCATTTATAACTGCCAGGAGCCAGCCTCATGTAACCTCCCGGGCCGCATAAACCAGCCAGGAGGGACACGGGTCCAACAAACACGTGGCGGCACTTAATTTCCCCATGATCCTGTCCACTTCATCCGGAGTCACAGGATCAAACTCTTCCCAGATATTATCTGCTAAACCCATCGTTTCCCCTTCATCAGACACTGCCCAGTTGGAGTCCAAGCCAGCCCGAATCTGAGCGATTTTATCCACCAGATACTCACTAAACTCCTCGGCCCATCCCTGCAAGGAGTCCTCTCCCGTCCCCTGATTTAAAAGGGAACGGGTCACCCCAAACAGGGAACGGGTCACCCTAAACATTGCGGATGCAATGAGGGTGGCGAAGTGAGCATGCTTCGCCACCTCCATTGCCACAAGATAAGATCTAGAAAAGGATCTTAACTGTGTTCGGTCAGACTCAGACCGACTGGACCTCCAAATGCTCTCTAGGCCCCTTCTAAAAATATAAAATATATATATAAAAATAAATAAAATAAATTTGTTCCTAGGCTTATTTGCTAGAATTTTTGCATGCCACACATTGATAGTTCCTATAACATCTTCACAAGTTACCATTTACATGTTTTTATATCTATTTGTACTCCCTCTGTGAATGAGATGGGTAGTTTTTAAACACCTTATATTAAACAAAAAAGCAAACATTCTTTTCCAGTTATTCTCCATGAAATTAATTTATGAAATTAATTTATTTAATTTATTTATTTATTTATGAAATTAATTTATTTAATTTATTGAAATTAATTTATTTTTATTTCATTTCTATCATCATTTTTCTGAATAATATTCATCTTTCATAAAGTAATCGCTGTTTTCTGCACTGAATTTTTAAGGACATTTTTTTTTCCAGAATGTGGCTAAGATGATGTTCCTATCTTCTTTGGCAGGACTGAAGAACCTCATTTTCACATTGCAGCTAACTGCTACCCAACTGTATTTATAACAATAACAGTAAACCCAAGAAGGAAGTTTTGTGCAGTATTCTAAGGTGTGAGCCAGATCTCTTTGAAATGAGATAACCCAGTGATGGCGAAACTTTTAGAGACTGAGTGCTCAAACTACAACCCAAAACCCACTTATGTATCATCGGGTGCAGGGTGGGCATGGCCGATTGAACAGCATGGCCGTGATGGTCACAGCAGACTGGGTGAGTGTGGCTGGGATGGGCGTGGCCACCTCGATGTTGCTTGTAGGGAAGGATGCCTGTGAGGGCCAGGAAGAGTTGGGAGAGATCTAGGGGGTCTCTGGTAGGTGGGACAGTAGGCAGGAGGCTCATCTTGTGCAGTGAGGCGAGGTGAGGCAGGGGCTGTGGCCGCTGCTGGCTGACACCATCGGTCCACACACACACCAAGTGCCTGGGGGCCGCAGTGCCTGGGGGCCACAGCCTGCCAGCCTCTTGGTTTCAGCATGACGTGGCTGTTTGCCACCTCGTGCACTGCACCCAATGCAGCTGCCATGAGGCCACGTGATGGCTTGTTCCATGGCCTCATGTCAATGGGATTGGGCAGGAGGCGGCAAATGGCTGGTTTTGGCATGGCACAGCTGTTTGCCACCTTGCATATTGTGCTCAATGCTGCTCTGAACCAACCCTCACAGAGCACCCTTCTCCCACCACTCCAACCCAACCCTTGCAGAGCATGCTTCTCCCACTGCCACTTCTCCTTCATGATCCGCCGCTGCTGCCACATGCAAGGAAACAAAGCAAGTTTTTTTTGGGGAAAAAAGGTCAGTCAATCAATTCCAACTTCACAATCTTTCACAAGAAGTTGGAATTGATTGATTAACCTCCCCCCCCCCCAAAAAAAGTATCTCCCTTTGTTTCCTTGCATGTGGCAGCAGCAGATCGCAAAGGAGCAACAGCACGAGGCTGGGAGTCAGGTAAAGAAAGAAAGGCAATTTCTGGGGGGAGTGAGGATTTCTTTCCT
>JAKJMR010000987.1:131254-145652 GCA_024449315.1 Daboia siamensis | reverse complement strand
GCAGTCCTACGGTCCAGTTGAGAACCTCACCAGAAATCAGCATGCAAAATAGGATACAATGCTAAGATTTCTCATACTACTGCATTGTCCACAATGAATAGTGGTTTGGATAACACACACACACATACACAGGGCAATTTTTTAAAATCTAATTTGCTTCCAAGGCTGGTTTGATTTTTATACCCGCGCTATAGGTATAGACCCAGTTTGGGCTACAAGAAAGGGCTTAATTGCAAACTTGTAGTACAGGGGTCTACAACTTTGGTAACTTTTAAGACATGTGGACTTCAACTCCCAGAATTCCCCAGCCAGCACTGGCTGGGGAATTCTGGGAATTGAAGTCCACAAGATTTAAAGTTGCCAAGGATGGAGACAGACTCCTGTTGTCGTAGGTCACTTCATACTAAGCCGAGCGATCCTAGTAAATTGCTGAAGCATCCTGCTCCAGTTTCAATAGCCCTAATCAAAAAAAAGAAGGAAGGAAAAATGGTCATTTTTTCACTGAATATTTTGATTGGTCGTTTTTGTGCCAACTTGGCCATTGCTGGAATAGATCTTCACCAATAGGAGAGAACATTTGTTGCAGCTCAGAGCTCAATGGTTTTCTTGCCGACCTTTGCTTCCCCAAACTTTAATCCCGACAAAGGGATCTTTAGGCTACCGAACGTTTTTATCTCAGCAATGTCAGTCAGAAAGCACGTTGCAGGAAAAACTGGATCCTACAGGTCTGGATAATAGCACTTAGTTTGCATCTTCGGTCCTACATGCAGCTGATAAGGCTACGGTGATTAACGGCCTATCACGCACACGGTGTACTTAGATTACAGTTGCCCCTGGCTTCAGACAGGACAATGTTAATAAATGTGGTCATTCGTCCTCTTGAGATTTCGTACCCGTGAACAAGCTTTCGTCAACGTTTTTTATTTCCTGCCACTGGGAAAGCCGGTTGTACGTTGTCTGAACATAACTCGCAATAATGCGGGGAGAAAACTTGTCTTTTATAAACGTGTCCACCTCTCTGGTCTTTACTGAAGCGGTGGATCCTAACACTGGCCAGGAGCAAGTTCCATGTTGAAAGATGGAGGTCAGAAAGATCACATCTGTCTTAAACCAATTTCTGTTTCCATTGCTACAGGGACTTTTTGCCTGGAGGCAGACGAGATTACACGGTGCAAGTTCAACTCAGGTGATTTCCATCTTTTCTTACGATAAATAACGTAGCCCTACCGCCTTCCTTAACAGGAACGAACGGTAACTGAAATTCGCTGACTGAACAAGTTTTTCTTTTTTTCTTTTTGTGTGCAAATAGACTATGCCTAGCAGAAACAAGCTGCCCTCAAGAGGACAACTACCCCAGTAGTTTATGCATAAAAGTAAACGGGAAGCTCTTCCCTTTGCCGGTACGGTTACTGAGTTATTTAGATGTGTTTATTATTTTAACGTATACGGATGCCCTTCTCAAGTTCGCGATGCTGGGCGATTCACGGTTTTAAAAAAGAAAATATAAAAGTGTTTTAAAAATAAATAAATAAAATGCTCCTCTGCCCAAAACTGAACTTGGCTTTGCCTTTGTACTTAAATCTCCTGAGTTTAACCTCATTGTAGATCAGGGCTGTCCAAGACTGGCATCTTTTAAGACCTGTGGACTTCTAACGGGCTGGGGAATGCTGGGAGTTGAAGTCCACAGGCCTTAAAAAGTTGCCAAGGTTGGGACACCCTGAGGTAGTTTGTCCGCTGGAATATTTGGATCTGTCCTGAGAACAGTTAATACATTAAAAAAAAAATCTGTGAACAGAAACTGCGACTTAAAAATTCTCGACTTAACCATTCGTTTAGTGACAGTTCAAAATTAACGGTACCATTTTTCACACTTGCGGCCATTGCAATTGCAGTATCCCCAGGGGTCACATGATCAAAATTCAGATGTTAGGCAACTGGTTCACATTTATGACAGTCCCTGGGTCCCCTTTTGTGACCTGACAAAGTCAGTTTCAAAGCCAGATTCACTTTACAACCATGTTACCAACAACTGCAGTGTTGCACTTAACAACTGCGGCAAGAATAATAATAAGATGGCCTCGGTTGCAAATACAATTGAGATATGAGTTGGCTAGAAAAGCTGTTGTAAACTGGAACTATTTTTTCTTAGGCATAATATTAGAAAAAAATACGACGAGGAAGTATGTACTTAATGTTGCATATAATAATAGCAGTAAGAATTGCGTTTGCTTAGTGCTGGAAAAAGGGAGAAATATTACCTGAAGAAGAGATGAACAAGAAAACCCCGGACTGTGTAGAAATGGAGAGATTGATAATAATTAACAATAATAAAGTTGGAAGGGACCTTGGAGGTCATCTAGGCCAACCCCGATAGTGAAGGATAAAGAAAAAATAGACATAGGATCATTTTAAATATGGGATGTAGTTTATCATTGGCCGGAAAAAAAGGGGTAGAGATTAGGAATTTAATGTGTATTATTAAGTAAAAAAAAATGGACCCAGACAAGCACTTATGATTTGTAAAAATAGAAAATTAATAAAATATTATTTTTTTAAAAAAGAACTGTGGCATGAAAGGTCATAAGACGGGGCGAAGTTCACGTAACAACTGCCTCACTTAGCAACAGAAGTTTGGGGCTCAACTGTGGCCACCTGTGTTTGCAAGAAATAACTGGCACTTCTAATTTTCCTTTCCTACTTGAGAAGAAAAAGGCGAGAAGGAGACAGTTCCAGGGCTGCCTATAACCTGGGATAATGGTGTTTTGAATCCCCTTGTAACTCCGGATGGCTTAAGGCATTTTGGCCTTTTCGCTGCCCCCAAATACGTCACTGAGTCACAAGGGACCGTCTTAGGTAATGTGAGAAGGAGTTCCAGGGGAATACATTTCACTCAGCTTTGCAGCAAATACCTCGGAGGAACTAAGGGCATGCTGAATGCTTCTGCGAGAGTCAGTCGAACCCCTTCATAATTTTAGATAAATTACGCCATGGCCCATATCCCAAAAGAGATTCCTTAGGACAAAGACCCCCAACCTTTTGAGCACCGGTTCCATGGAGAGAGGTTTTTCCGCCGACCGGAGGGTGTGTGGTTTTGTGTGCAGCCTGCATACTTTGCTTGTTTGTGCGGACCGCTTGCTGGCGTGCTGCGGCCCGGTACTGGTCCACAGACCTGGGTGGGTTGGGGACCTCTGCATTAGATAACATTTGCTGCCTTAAGTTATTTATAAAAATAATAAAAGCGGGCTAAAAATAAATCCCTACAGGAAAATAACTGGGGAAATGCTGTGTTTTTCAGGGCTACGCGCCTCCACCTAAAAACGGAATTGAACAGAAGCGGCCTGGGCGTCCCTTGAATATCACGTCGTTAGTTAGACTCTCCTCTGCGGTGCCAAACCAGATTTCTATATCCTGGACCTCTGAAATTGGAAAGGTAAAACTGTAAGCTGTCTTTTTTTTTTTTTCCTCCTGGCTGAGGAATTCCGGGAATGGAAGTCCACCCATCTTAGAAGTTGCCAAAGTTGAGAAACACTGCTGCAGATTAAAGTTGGCGATGCGGCTGGCGATAACCTTTATTGTTTTTTTTTTTACTGTGGTTGCAACGGCACACATTAAGATTGAACTTTAGTGGCTTGCTCTCCAAGGGTACACATGCATGACACATTTAAACATACTATATACAACATATGTATAGACCTGCACCCTTACACCCTGGAGTGTGTTAATTCTTCAGCACCTACTAGGCCTCGCTCATTCTTTTATGATTTCCCCCCCTGTAGAATTACTCCATGTCCGTGTATCTAGTGCGCCAGCTGACTTCCGCCATGTTGCTCCAGAGACTAAAATTGAAGGGCATCAGAAACCCTGATCATTCTCGGGCGCTGAGTGAGTAAAGCCATTCTTGCATTTTTATTTTTATTTATTTGATTTTAGGAATTTGTCATTGGGCTCCAGTTTTCTCCAGCAAATGCCCTTGGAGGAAAACACTTGAGTAGTTCCACACCAAAGGAGTTCCGCATGATTGTGAATATTTCCATCATCGTCTTACAAGGTTATCGGTAGAATAAAATGACGGCTTTTGTTTCAGAGAAAGCCGAAAGCTGACAAAATATAAAAAAACAGGCTAAAACGTTTCTGGGCAACCTTTAAAATGCAGAGAAGTTAACCGTAGGCAGGTGGATTGTAGCTTACAATCAGTTCAGCCCAAAATTTCCATTACTAACCCCTTTCTCCTCCAGATGCCTTAATTTGACACTGGAGGCAGCGCATAAAAAGTAGTCCTTGAATTACGACTGAGAGGCCAAAATTTCTGTTGCTAAGCGAAACATTGTGAAGTGAATTTTGCCCCATTTGGCAATCTTTCTGGCCACAGTTGTTAAGTGAAACACTGCAGTTCAATTAGCAACACGGTCGTTAAGCGAATCCGGCTCCCCCCATTGACGTTGCTTGTCAGAAGGTCGCAAAAGGGGATCACGTGTCACTCCCCCACCCCGGGCACTGCAACCGTCGTACCACAGAGCTTCGTTGTTTTTTTAAGAGTTTAAAATTAAATTAATATTAAATAATATGTTGGATTTTCAAATAAGCGGGTAAAGCATTATTTTTATTAGCAGTCGTATGTTGTTAGTGATCGTATTTGCAGTCTGCATTTTTAATGCTTCTGTCTTTTTTCCCCCTCCCAGTTAAAGAAAAACTCACTGCTGACCCAGATAGTGAAATTGCTACAACCAGCCTGCGAGTATCATTGATGTGTCCTGTAAGTAAAGCTAGTAGGAGCTCTCTGGTTTTTCTTTTTTTGTTGAATTAAGCTTCTGCTTTGGGGGTAAAGCCACATTACTTAAATGTCTGGATTGCTCTGGCTGCAGTTTTATGTGTAACATTATGTGGAAGGTACATTTTCTGCTTGGACTCAAAACACGCTATAACAGGGGTCCCCAACCTGTGGTCCGCAGCCCACTACCGGGCCGTGGCCACCAGGCTGCAGAACAGGCTGACCAGGGCATGCACTCACCCCCACTCGCACCACTATGCAAATGGGGGTGCCACGTGGCGTGAAAACGGGGCACAACACAGCAAAAAAGGGATGGTGCTAGTGCCTGTGCGGTAAAAATGGGGTGCTAGCGAGTGTCACGTGGACACCCCGTTTGTGTCGCGCGTGCCCATGGCCCCCGCTTGTGTGTGTGCGCGTGGACGTAAAATGCTTCCCCTTCTTTTTCCCTCCAGTCCGTCAACCGAGAAAAGCTGGAGACCTTGATTTACAGCACACCTCCTGACATTTTCAGGAGTTGCCTGAAAATGTGTAGCTTCCAAGTTCATCCGTAGAGGAATCTCTGCCCTGATCAAGCCAGGATAAAACGAAAGTGAAATAAATCAGTGGGAAAATGTAATTTGATACCGAATAAGATGAAAAGGGTTTCCATTCCGGAAAAGGAAATTGAAGGCCCATTTGGAGTAGGGCCGACACCTACGTCTAGTAATCGTATTAGTGAAAAGGATTTTGGAATTCTGTATGGTGACAGGCTCAGCATAAACCAGCATAGCTGCAAGGCCAGGCTTAGGCTGCCGCAAGAATAAAGTTTAATTCACAGGGAGTAATAATTCCTTCTCTCCTGTGTTGTTCAACCCTCCTCAGACAACACACTGCGAGAAAGATGGAGAAAGACCGCAAGGAAGAGTAACAAAGACGATCAGTGGATTGGACTTAATGTCAGGACCCACCCCCAATCTTAGGAAAATAAAGAACTCTTGGAGCCAGGTCTTGTCCAAAAGGAGTTTTTACTAAGACATGATCGGTTGTGGAAATACAAGACAGGATCTGGCATTGTTACAGTTTGGTGCTTTTTTAAAGAGTCCCCGGGTCAAACCCCCTCTCTCCAAGCCATCTGATTTGTCCTGGATCATTTAACATTTATTTATTTATTTATTTATTTATTTTTATTACATTTATATCCCGCCCTTCTCCGAAGACTCAGGGCGGCTAATTCAGGTGTCAAATCCTTCCATGGGAAAGAGGGAACTCTCATGTCTTTTACGACCATTCCTCTCTTCCTTTAGAGATTCTAATCGGAGATACAAACCAGATCTCTTTCCCCCCCCCCCCCTTCCTTTGTTGTTCTCAGTTCAAAGGTTCAAATACACATCCTCTCTTCTCCTCCTTGGAAAATGGCAGAATCCAGGGGGAGGTATAAGATTTTAGAAACATACAGATGGAGTTTTATGAATGGGATATAAATGGATTCTAACAATTTGTAAGAGAAGAGCTTGAGAAAGGGGGGTTAGGTTTAAAGCACAGGTAGTTCTTGACTTACAACGTTTCCTTTAGCGACCGTTCAGAGTTATAACGGCACTGTAAAATGTGACCTGTGAGCATTTTTTCACGCTTGCAACGGTTGCAGCAACCTCGTGGTCATGTGATCAACTGGTTCATATTTATGACCTTGGCCATGTCCCAGGGTCACAGGATCGCCCTTCTGACAAGCCAAGTCAATGGCGGAGCCCAACACCACATAGCCACACCATCTAATCAGCTGTGGCGATTCACTTAAGAACCGTGGCAAGGAAGGTCGTAAAATAGGGCGAAGCTCACTTAAATATCTCACTGAACAACAGAAATGGAGGAACTACCTGTACACTTAAAAGACCCGTGAAAGTTTGGACTCCTTTTTTTTTCCTCCCCCCCCCCCACCTCCGAATTTTGTGTAATAATTTTAAATTACCTGAATGCTTTTCCTGGCTGAAAGGGGGGGGGTGAAAAAGTATTCTTTACGAGAGCACTTCAACAGCACAGTTTCTCTCTCAGCCTTGACGACTTTTAAGATGGGTGGACTTCCCTTCCCAGAATTCCCCTGGGGAATCGACGTCCGCCCACCTCCCAGGTTGCTTGGCAATCTTGCAAGTTTGTCGTCGATAACAAGACAACCTGCTCGTCGAATGTTATTTGGCCAGTCGGGGGAGTTCTGAGCGTTGAAATCTCCACCCTTCTTAAAATAGCCAAGGTTTGCAAAAAGCTGCTCCAACAATCGTGTTCATGTTCATGCAATGGCAGGAACACACACACAAACACACACACACACACCGGTCTGCAGGAGATGCTCTAATTCAGATCCTTGCCTCGGGAGGGGTTTGACCCCTTGTTCCAAACGAAGGCCTCCCGTTTCCTCAAAATGGAATTTCTTCTCTCCCCCCCCCCCTTCCTATCTCTCTCTCTTTGCCCCGCTGGGTCTCCAGCTGGGGAAAATGAGGCTGACCATCCCCTGCCGGGCTGGGACTTGCACTCACCTGCAGTGCTTTGACGCCGCTCTCTATCTTCAAATGAACGAGAAGAAGCCGACCTGGATCTGTCCGGTCTGCGATAAGAAAGCCATGTACGAGAACCTCATCCTGGACGGGTAAGAAGTAGGATAAGGCCTCGTCCCTTCCAAGGCCGCACTTGTAATAATTGATAGCATATGGGAATATGGAATATGGAATAGAAAATGGAATGGAATAGAATGGGATAGGATAGGATAGGATAGAAAATATGGAACAGAATAGAATATGGAATAGAACAGAAAATAGGGAACAGAACAGAATAGAAAATGGAATGAAGTAAAATGGGATAGGATAGGATAGAAAATATGGAATGGGATAGAATTAGAATGGAAGAGACTAGAGAAAGGATAGAACGGAGAAAAGAATAGAACAGAATCGTTGGAAGGGACCGTGGAGGTCGTCTAGTCCAACCCCCTGCTCAGGCAGGAAACCCGAAGGAAAGCATCGGGAGGGTTAGTGGAAACAGGATGGTAGCGTTTAATGTTGTCTCCTAGGCTCTTCATGGAAATTCTGAACGAATGCTCGGATGTGGACGAGATCAAATTCCAGGAGGACGGTTCCTGGTGCCCCATGAGGCCGAAGAAGGAGCCCTTGAAAGTTGTTAGCCCGCAGTGCCCCAAAATAGAAAGTAAGTAACTTGTAGGGATTGTTCTCTTCCCCCCCCCCCCCCAGCCACTTTGGCCTGGGAAAGTTACCCCTGGTGATCTGGGCTGACCTTGGTACGCCTCCAGCTTTTTCCAACGACAAGAGACCACATAACACACCCTTCCTGAAGCAGACAACAAGGTGAGCAGAGGCAGATGTGGGAGGGAGTCTTCCCACTGGGCCTTTGGGGTTGAAACCGGTGAGGTTACGTGAGTGGTTACAGCCCTGAGTATGGTCATAAACTAAGAGAGAGGAACCAAAAGCCAGCCTTCCTTCCTTCTGGTGGTCCCTGCTTGTTGAGTATTTTTGTTTTTGTTTGATTGATTGATTTGTATCCTGCCTTTACGAACAACCCAAGGCGGTGAACAATCCAACACATCTTCCTCCTACTTCCTCCACAACAACAAGCCTGCAAGGTGGGTTGGACTGAGAGAGGGGGATTGGTCCAAGGTCACCCAGCTGGCTTTCGTGCCTAAGGCGGGACTAGAATTCACCATCTCCCAGTGACTGGCCCAAATTCACCCAGCTGGCTTTCATGGCTAAGGTGGGACTAGAACTCACCGTTTCCCGGTTATTGGCCCAAAGTCACCTAGCTGCCTTTCATGGCTAAGGCAGGACTAGAACTCACCATGTCCTGCTTTCTGGCCTGGCATCTTAAGTAGTAGACTAACCTGGCTGCTATTTTCACTCTTTACTGACATCTGTCCCTAGTCCACAAACCTTCCCAAGAGGGGGGGGGGATCTCCTTTCACTATCTTTTTTTATTCATTATATAAAATAAGAAAACCAAAAAGGAACAGGGAACATATTGTCAGAGATCCCCAAAGAAACTTTGCCCTACAGCAGAGATTGAAATGAAAATACGATGATGAAAGCTTTTTTATTTTCTGGATGACTGCAGAAGTATAAGGCTTTTGACAGATTTGTCCCCAACAGTGTCCCACTATCGAACTGGGTGTGATTAATTTTAAGGAGGAAAAAGTAGCAAAAGTTTGACCAAGTAAAAAAAAAGCATTTTTGCACCTCAAGAAGAAACTCTTGTCAGTACAGGTAATCCTCGAGTTACATGTGGAGTGGAGCCTGCCCAATTCCACTCGTAACTTGGAAAACTTGTGGGAGTGAACCTCAAACGATTTCGCTCCCGTGCTTGTTAGGACACACGCTGCTTAAGTGCGCATGAGGTATCTCAGGGTGAGAAAGGCCGTGGGGTGGGGTGGGGGGCTAGCAATGGAACAGGCCCCTAAGGCCTCCCCAACCCACTAAGATACCTCATACCTCCCTTCCTGCCATGCCGGACTCACCTGGAAAAGATCCGTCTCCTCTCTGCCGTGGTTCCTGCTGCCGCCCGGATCTAAGGCCAGGGGTCGCTTCCGCGTGCCTCCGGAGGCCAAATAGGGTCGTCGGAGGCCTTTTCCAGGTTGCTGCTGTCCGGAAGTGAGGCCGGGGGGATGCTTCCGCGGCCCTTCGGTGGCCCGATCCAGTCGGCTTGGAGAAGGTCTCCAGTGCCCAGATTGGGCCACGGAAGCGTCCCACAGCCTCACCTCCGGATGGCAGCAACCTGGAAAAGGCCTCCGACAACCCTATTCGGCCTCCGGAGGCATGCGGAAGCGTCCCATGGCTTAGGTTCCATTCTCCATTGCAGAGAACAGGGGCCTAAAGTAGCATGAGATCAAGCGGGATCAGTGGCCTGAGATCTCGCCCCGCTGATCTCGCGTGATCTTGCGTTACTTTAGGCCTCCGTTCTCCGCAGATGCACCGAAGGCCTGAAGCAGCCGAGTAAGCCAAGGGTGGGGATCTTTGCAGGGTGCGTATTATAGACCGGGCGCCTGGGGAGACCCGGGGTGCAGGCGGGGAGGGAGGGAATAAGCAGGGTGAGTGTTGAAGCGCCTCTGCGGTCGCTTGGAAGGGCGAACGTTTGCCGTGGTGCCGCAGCGTTCATAACTTCGGGACTTGCTGGTAAGCACTAGGGGGTGCTCATCTTGTAACTTGGAATGAGCGTTAAGTGAACGCTCGTAACACGGGGATTACCTGTATTGTGGGTCCTTCAGGCTCTCTGAGCTTGGTGGTTCCCTTGCAGGTGTTTCATTACCCAACTAGGTAACGTTATCCGTGCTAGTAGGGAGTGGGGTTTGCTTTACATACTAGTGGCTTACCCTGTTGCCGTGGGTGTGACTGTTGTACTGTATGCACAAATGTTTTTTTTTACTTCCCCCCTTCTTTGACAAACTCCAGTAAATACCTGCTTGGAATGCTTTCGACCCCCCGCCCCCTCTAGGAGAGGAGCTTTCTCAAAAAGGAAAGAAGGTTTGGCTAAGAACTCAGATTCTCTTCTGACTTCATGGAGCACGTGTAGCCCCGTACAACTGCAGTTGAACTGAGTCTGAAGAAATAGACAGGAAAAGTGGCTGGTTGTAAAAGGGAAGAGGGTCCCATTGAAAATGGCCTTCCTCTTTCACCAATTTCCCTGACAGGTGAACGGATCCTTAGCTCTCCTGGTCCCTTGTCCGTTCTCAAAAGGCAGCTGTTTCCCCACACACACACTTTTTTTTTTGTAAAAAAAAACAACAATCGTGGATGAGAGCATCACCGCAAAGCATTTCAAACAGTGTGAAGTTAGCAATGGCAGTAGCACTTAGACTTATATGCCGCTTCACGGTGCTTTACAGCCCTCTAAGCTGTTTACAATGTCAGCCTATTTACCCCCCAACCATCTGGGTCCTCCTTTTACTGACCTTGGAAGGACGGAAGGCTGAGTTAACCTTGAGCTCTGTCAGGATTGAACTCCAGGCTGTGGGCAGAGTCAGCCTGCAATACTGCATTCTAACCACTGCGCTGTCAGAGAGGAAGGGAGAGAGGGAGAAGGAAGGAGGGAGGGAAGGAAGGAAGGATGGATGGATGGATCTGGGTCCTCATTTTACCGACCTCGGAAAGACAGATGGCTGAGTCAACCTGGAGCCCCATCAGGATCGAACTCCAGGCTGTGGGCAGAGTCAGCCTGCAATAACTGCATTCTAACTACTGGGCCTTGAGGGAAGGGAGAGGGGGAGGAATGATCTGGGTCCTCCTCTTACCGACCACAGAAGGACAGAAGGCCGAGTCAGCCGGGTTCAACGGCCACTGCTGTCTTTTCCCCTCAGTTCTGCACGCTCCGGGAGCCGCCACGATGGCCAAGAGGGGCTCCAGCCCCGCCGGCGACACCAGCAAGAAGAAGGTGGACGTCATCGATCTCACGGTGGAGAGCTCCTCCGAGGAAGAGGAGGACGCCCCGCCCAAGCGGAAGTGCATCTACATGTCGGACACCCAAGCGAGTCCCACCAAAGGGTGGGTTGCTTTTCCTTGGCCGCTCTTGGCTGGGGAGAATGGCCTTGGGTGGACCCCAGGGTGTGTGTGTGTGTGTATGTGTGTGTGTGGTCAGGGAGGCTGCCCGGCTCTCGTGTGTCTCCCTTTTCTCTGGGTTGCGTTGAGGTTTCGTGGCTTTCCCACCAGTTTGGAAACCACGTTTAGGCCGGCAAAGCTTGCTAGTTTACCAACGGAGGAGGAGAATACGGGCAGTCCTTGACTTAACGACAGCCACAGTTGAACCCCAAACGTCTGTGGCTAAGGGAGACGGGTCCAGCGAGGTTTTGCCCCATTTTACGGCTTTCCTGCCCCGGTTGTTAGTTGAATCCCTCCCTGCAGTGGTTACGTTAATCACAGGGTTGCCAAGTGCATCTGGCTTCCCCACAGGCTTGCCAGAGGCCATGACCCCAGGAACACCGCGACTCTCACAAATGTGGGTCAGTTCGAGGCGTCTGGATTTTGATCACGTGACCCTGGGGGTGGCTACGGCGGCCATAAGTGTGGGAAAATGGTCCTAGGTCACCTTTTTAAGGGCCGTTGTAACTTTGAACGGCCACTCGACAAACGGTCGTCAGTTCAGGACTGCCTGTAGTTGGGTAATGAAAGGTCTGCAGGGAAATACTCAAGCTGAGAGCGTACCAAGGACCCCACGGTCCTTTCCTCCTCCTCCTCCTCCTCTCAAACCCCCTCCCTCCTAGCATTCATGATGTTCCCTAGTTGGGTCATGGAATGTCTGCAAGAAAACAAGCAAACTCAGAGAGCACCAAGGACCTGACAATCCCTTCCTTTCTTTCTTTCTTTCTTTCTTTCTTTCTTTCTTTCTTTCTTTCTTTCTTTCTTTCTTTCTTTCTTTCTTTCTTTCTTTCTTTTTCTTTCTTTCTTTCTCTTTCTTTCTTTCTTTCTTTTTCTTTCTTTTTCTTTCCTTCCTTCCTTCCTTCCTTCCTTCCTTCCTTCCTTCCTTCCTTTTTCTTTCTCTTTCTCTTCTCCTCTTTCTCTTCCTCTCCACAAGCCCCCCTCCCTTCTAGCACTAATGATGGTCCTTAGTTGGGTCATGAAACGTCTGCAAGAAAACCACCCAGCTCAGAGACCCCCCAGCACCCTACAGTCCTCCCCCGCTTCTTCTCATCCTCCTCCTCCCCCCTTCTCTTCCTCTTCCTCCTCCCCCTTCCATTCAGAAATCCTGCCTCCTTTCTAGCACTGATGATGTTCCTTAGTTGGGTCATGAAACGTCTGCAAGGAAACCACCCAGCTCAGAGAGCACCAGGGACCCCAGAGTCCTTTTTCCTCCTCTTCCTCAAGTCCTATTCCCTCTTCGCACTGATGATGTTACCTAGTTAGGTAATGAAATGCCTGCAAGAAAACAACCAAGCTTTGCTTTGCTTTACTCTGAAACTAGCCACTCTTAAAAATATATCCTCCTATCTCTGAGATGTTAGACGACCCCATGGCCTTGGTTTACCAGGAGACAGGCTGGGTTTCATGGTTTTTATTACTGGTACTGGAGGATATTTGTAGCGCAGGATTTAAGATAAGATAACCTTTATTGTCATTTTTTTTACTGTGGGCACAATGGCACACATGAAAAATGAAATTTAGTTGCCCACTCTCAAAGTGAACACATACATGATACACACCTAAACATACTGTATATTACACATAATTGTGGGGTCCCAGGTGCTCTCTGAGCTTGTTGGTTTTCTTGCAGACGTTTCATTACTCCAACTAAGTAACGTCATCTGATAGTCGTTAGTCATAAATTCCAGTCAGTTGCCAAGCGTCCGAATTTTGATCTTGTGACCGTGGGGAGGCTGCAGAGCGCATTAAGTGTGCAAGATAAATGGTCCTAAGCCTCTTTTATCGGGGCTGTTGTGTCTTTGAACGGTCACGAAATGGAACTGTCGTAAGTCAAGGACTCGTCCTGGTGGCCTTACGGACAATCGGTCGCTGTTGCACGATGCCTTACATCTCTTTCGGGTAACTTCTGGTTTATTTTAACCTTTCACCCGCTCTTTTTTTTTCCCTTCTTCTTTTTCCCTCCCCAACCAGCGTCCTCGTGTATCAGCCAGCAGCTGTACGGGTGCCGGGAGCCAGCACGGTGGATTCCACGGCCATCGCCCCGTCATTAACAGGCTACTCTGTGCCCTTCCACAATCCACCGATATCCAGCATTTCGTCTGACTTGCCTGGTAAGTAAGTGCAGCTTAGGTTTCTGGAACCGCTGGGGATTGTGGGCTGTAATGCATCACAGCATAACAAAAGTCGGAAGGGACCTTGGAGCTCTCCTAGTCCAGCCCCCCTGCTCGAGCAGGAGAGCCCGCGAAAAAGTGAGAAAGTCAGCCAGAATCTTTCTTCTCCCCCTTTGTTGAGTGTATACCGAGCAGAGATTTCCTGCCAGGTTTGGTGAACCCTCCATCCAGTTCATTTCCTTGCTTATTTTCAAAGTCCAGAATGCAAACTCTGGTTTGGCATTTGAGCTGGTGGAGAATTTCGCCTTAGCCTGCTTTGACTCTCTTCCCACGCCTTAGATAAGAGACTGTGCTCTTTCCAGAGTGCGGAGGAGAGCAGCAAAGATGATCAGGGGACTGGAGACAGGATTCAGTGACATTTTGAATCTTCTCTTCTTGCCCAGCATTTATTTCATCTGCTGTGGTCCAGGATCACAGCTTGTCATCTGATGGTATCCTTTCACACAACACGTATTTACCGAAGGCAATGTGTTTCTTCTCTCCTTAGGCCTGGATTTTCTCTCTTTAATCCCAGTTGATCCACAGGTAAGGGTCTTAACTGCTTCTGATCAGCTTTTAACCGTCACAGAAACCTGACTTAAGCTGGAGTCAGTTTGAAATGAGAAGTGGAAGGCCTCCGAGAAGAGTTAAAACTACGGTTGTGGCTGTGCAATTAAATCTAGACGACTCCCGTGATTTTTCTGTAATCCAGACATGTTAGTTTAAACATTGCATTATCTCCAGACAAGAAAGCAGGAATGGAGGTTGGGGCAGCTGTTTATTATTTATTGGATTTCTCTATCTCCACAAGCATCTCTGGGCAGTATACATTATTTTATTTTATTTATTTTATTTTATTACATTTATATACCGCCCTTTCC
>JAKJMR010000987.1:107958-126254 GCA_024449315.1 Daboia siamensis | reverse complement strand
AAGCTCAGGGGCCTGATCACCCTCATCCCCGGGCAAAAGGGTGCTAAACAATACAAAATAAATATTCTAGAAAGTGCAGAGAAGAGCAACTAAGATAATAATAATAATAATAATAATAATAATATAATTTTATTTGTATACCGCCCTTCTCCCGAAGGACTCAGGGCGGTGAACAGGGCAAATATAAAAATACAAAAGTACAAAAGTTAAAAAGAGATTAAACATATGCCCAACTAAAAACAGTAAATACAAACATTAAAATAACCGTAAAAACCCAAACACGTCTCCCATCAGGCCAGGCCGGCTTGTTCAAATAAGAATGTCTTCAGATCGCGACGGAAGGAGCGAAGGTCGGGCGCCATCCGGAGCTCAACCGGCAACCGATTCCATAGCTCCAGGGCGCCCACAGAGAAGGATCTCCCCCTGGGGGCCACCAATCGACATTCTCTGATCGGTGGCACCCTGAGGAGACCCTCTCTGTGGGAGCGCACAGGGCGGAAGGAAGTTGATGCCGGCAGCAGGTGATCCCTGAGGTACTCCAGACCCATGCCATGTAGGGCCTTAAACACCATTACCAGTACCTTGAATCTCACCCGGAAGATGATCAGGGGACTGGAGGCTAAAACATGAAGAACGGTTGCAGGAATTGGGGATGTTAAATGAAAAGGAGGTCTAGGGGTGACATGATAGCAGTTTTCCAGCATCTCAGGGGTTGCCCCAAAGAAGAGGGAGTCAAGCTCTTTTCCAAAGCGCCTGAAGGCAGGACAAGAAGCAATGGATGGAAACTAACCAAGGAGAGAAGCAACCTAGAACTAAGGAGAAACTTCCTGACCGTGAGGACAACTAACCAGTGGAACAACCTGCCTCCAGAAACTGTTAATGCTCCAACTCTGGAAGTTTTTAAAAGACTGGACAGCCCTTTGTCTGAAATGGCATAGGGTTTCCTGCCTGAGCAGGGGGTTGGACTAGATGACCTCCAAGGTCCCTTCCAACTCAGTTATTATTATTAAATATATGTGGCCATTGAGTAGATTCCCAGTTTTTCTTGAGCTTTCAACAGATGTTGATAGAATCAGTCCTGGTATTCTGGATTGAGCCTGAGAAGTCTGGCTGGAGAATTCTGGGGGTTGAAGTCCACAAGTCTTAAAAGTGACCAAGTTTGGACACCTCTGGTCTACTCTAGGAAGAAGCCACTGGGATAGAACGTCCATGCCACAGGTTGAGGCATCACTCTAGTAACTATCCACAGCTGTACAGATGTGGCCAAAAGCATTGGGTGCCTCTTAATTATTCCCCCCACCCCAAGAATTCCAATTTGTCATAAACAAAATTGACACCGACAATATATGTATACAGTCATGGCCCAAATTGTTGGCACCCCAGAAATTTTTCCAGAAAATCAAGTATTTCTCACAGAAAAGTATTGCAGGAACACATGTTTTGCTATACACAGGTTTATTTATTTGGGCAGTTTTTCAGGAAGAGGTCTTAAAGCAAATTGGACATAATGTCAAACAAAACTCCAAAAATGGGTTGGACAAAATTATTGGCACCCTTTCAAAAAATTGTGGGTAAACAAGATTGTTTCAAGCATGTGATGCTCCTTTAAACTCACCTGGGGCAAGTAACAGGTGTGGGCAATATAAAAATCACACCTGGAAGCAGATAAAAAGGAGAGAGGTTCACTTAGTCTTTGCATTGTGTGTCTGTTGTGCCACACTAAGCATGGACAACAGAAAGAGGAGAAGAGAACTGTCTGAGGACTTGAGAACCAAAATTGTGGACAAATATCAACAATCTCAAGGTTAGAAGTCCATCTCCAGAGATTCTGATTTGCCTTTGTCCACAGTGCGCAACATTATCAAGAAGTTTGCAACCCATGGCACTGTAGCGAATCTCCCTGGTCGTGGACGGAAGAGAAAAATTGAAAGGTTGCAACGCAGGATAGTCCGGATGGTGGATAAGCAGCCCCAAACAAGTTCCAAAGGAATGCAAGCTGTCCTGCAGGCTCAGGGAGCATCAGTGTCAGCGCAAACTATCCGTCAACATTTAAATGAAATGCTATGGCAGGAGACTCAGGAGGATCCCACTGCTGACACAGAGACATAAAAAAGCAAGATTACAGTTTGCCAAAGTGTACTTGAGTAAGCCAAAATCCTTCTGGGAAAAAGTCTTGTGGACAAATGAGACCAAGATAGAGCTTTTTGGTAAAGCACATCATTCTACTGTTTACCGAAAACGAAGTGAGGCCTACAAAGAAAAGAACACGGTACCTACAGTGAAATGTGGAGGTTCAATGATGTTTTGGGGTTGTTTTGCTGCCTCTGGCACTGGGTGCCTTGAATGTGTGCAAGGCATCATGAAATCTGAGGATTATCAAAGGATTTGGGGTCGCACTGTAGAGCCCAGTGTCAGAAAGCTGGGTTTGCATCCGAGATCTTGGGTCTTCCAGCAGGACAATGACCCCAAACATACGTCAAAAAGCACCCAGAAATGGATGGCAAGAAAGCGCTGGAGAGTTCTGAAGTGGCCAGCAATGAGTCCAGATCTGAATCTCATTGAACACCTGTGGAGAGATCTTAAAATTGCTGTTGGGAAAAGGCGCCCTTCCAGTAAGAGAGACCTGGAGCAGTTTGCAAAGGAAGAGTGGTCCAAAATTCCGGGTGAGAGGTGTAAGAAGCTTATTGATGGTTATAGGAAGCGACTGATTTCAGTTATTTTTTCCAAAGGGTGTGCAACCAAATATTAAGTTAAGGGTGCCAATAATTTTGTCCAGCCCATTTTTGGAGTTTTGTTTGACATTATGTCCAATTTCCTTTTTTTCCTCCCTTTTTTGTTGTGTTCCAATACACACAAAGGGAATAAACCTGTGTATAGCAAAACATGTGTTCCTTCAATACTTTTCTGTGAGAAATACTTGATTTTCTGGAAAAATTTCTGGGGTGCCAACAATTTCGGCCATGACTATATGTATGTGTATATGTATGTGTGTAACCGAACGCATTCCTGTAAATAGAAATGAAAAATAGCATAGACGTAAATTATTGGAATTTCAAACCTGACAGTTTATATCCTACCCTTTGGGGACAATAATTGCAATTGGGCATTTTTTTCCCTTCATATTGAGGAAAGTGCTCCAGTTGCCTTGATGCTTGATGGGTTCCTTCCCTTAACTGTGACTTTCAACTGTTTCCATAGATCAGGAGTTGGTAGCCTTGGCTCTTTTATGACTGGTGGACTTCAACTCCCAGAATTCCTGAGCCAGCAGGGGGGAACTATGGCCCCTTCATGACTGGTGGACTTCAACTCCCAGAATTCCTGAGCCAGCATGGCTCAGCTTGGAAACCTCTCCCTTTCCCCTCAGCATGGCTGGCTGAGGAATTCTGGGGGTTGAAGTCCACGAGTCATAAAAGAGCCAAGGCTGCCTACCCCGATCAATAAAATCCAATGTCTTCTCCAAAATTCTCCATATCGCTTCTGAGCTGTACCAACAATTTGCGTCAATGCCCGTTTCATTGTTGTAAGTATATTTTTCCGTCATCTGGGCGGCTGCCAACACACTGTAGAGGGGACTGTTCTCTCAGAAGCTACAGCTGGCGCAGAATGCCTTGTTACTGCACCCCTCTTGATATTTCTACCAGGGAAGGTGCAGTCAGTGGCTGCTGGCGGACCTCTGGATGTAATTCAAAGTGCTGAATATCACCTGTGGCAGAGGTCCCCAACTTTTTCCTTCTGAAAGCCTGGAGGGAAAGGGAGCAGCTAGGCAGATTGTGCCTGTGTGGAGACAGGCGCGTTAACGGCACCACATGCAGTCGCACGGCACTAGTGGGCCTGTTTGTGTAGGTGTGCAGGCGCTAGCTACCGCCGCTAGCCCTCCGTGCATGTGCAAATGGGCCATACAACCTGCTCTCATGGCTATTTGTGGCGTGCAGGCGCTAGCCGCTGCTGCTAGCCCCACATGCATGCGCAAAGGGGTCTGCGGGCGCTAGCGTGAGTGGGTTTGAGTGCGCGCACATACGTGCACACACTGTCTCGCAGCCCTGTGGCCAATAGGCCACGGCCTGGTACTGGGCCGTGACCCATAGGTTGGGGATCCCTGTGCTATGGAGGCCTAGGTTGTTTTTCAAGGAACAATTCTTTTTTTTTTTTTTTTGTCATCCCACTAGCTGTGACATTGTTGGCATCTAGTAAGCAGTGCCACCTTGTCGGAGTGCAGAGTGCCTTTTCTGCCACAGTGTTGGTCCTCTGCCAGTTGAAGATTTGGACAACCCCCTGCAAGCCTGTCTCGTCTTCAAGCAAGCCTCAAAAGAGCTGCCTCTTTCCCCCAGGCCTTGGGCTTATTTATTTATTTTTATTTATTTAATTAGATTTCTATACCGCCCTATTCCCGAAGGACTCAGGGCGGTTTACAGGGCAGCATAAAATACAATATAAAAGATAATATAAAATTAAAATAAATTAAATTAATTAAGCCCAACAATTAAAACAATATTTAAAAAGCTAAAACCCCTTCAGCCCAGGCCTGATAGATCGAAAAGCCAGGTCCCGGCGAAATGAACGCAGATCGGGGGCGGTCCGGAGTTCCACAGGTAAATCATTCCAAAGGGCAGGCACGCCCACAGAGAACGTTCTTCCCCTGGGAATAACCCGCCGGCATTCCTTAACCGGCGGTATCCTGAGAAGGCCCTCCCTGTCAGAGCACATGGGACGAAGGGAACTTGATGCCGGCAGCAGGTGTTCCCTCAGATAACCTGGACCCAAGCCATTTAGGGCTTTATAGGTCATCACCAGCACCTTGAATCTTAGGCAGGCTTTGAGATTGTTTTTATGCACTTATATGTCTTTTCATCTCTCAAAAGTGGGTTTTTATTGTGTTGCATCAAGCTTTTGTTTTCACTTGCTATCGGGAATCAGGAATGCTTTATCTAAATTTCGGGGGGGGGGAAGGTTTTATAATGCAGAGGTCCCCAGCCTTTTGGGCACCAGGGACCGGTTCCATGGAGAGAGGGTTTTCTGCGGACCGGAGAGTGGGTGGTTTTATGTGCTGCCTGCATCTCTCTGATGGGACTTTGCTTGTTTGTGCGGATCAGTTGCTGGGATGCCGCGGCCCGGTACTGGTCCATGGACCAGGGGGTTGGGGACCCCTGCCGTACTGAGTCTGTCTCCACCTGGGTTTATAAGCCCGGGAGTCTTATTTGCATGATAATCGGGTAGATGTCTCGGCGTTTGGCCACTGCTGCTCTGGACTCGACCAGGGTGTCTCAGTCCAGTCCAGTGACCTAAAGGTGCTTTTCCAAAAGGCAACCTGGCTTCTTTGTGTTTTGCTTTCCCTTGAAAACATTTCCTTTCTCACCCCGGAAGCTTCTTCGCCTCTCGGATGCGAAGCGAAACGTTTCCAAAACCGAGAAGGCCCAAGTTGTCTTTTAGGTTGAGAATCTCCGTCCAGGTCAGTGTTTCTTTAACCTTGGCAACTCTAAGATGCGTGGACTTCGAAGTCGAAGTCCACGCATCGTCTCGTTGAGAAACACTTTTTTGAGCTGGGTGCAATTGGCTAGCTGTGGCTCAAGTGCGCGTGCTATTCTCCCCCCTTGCATCTAGTCTCTCTCCCTTACCTCCACCATTGTTTGTTTCAAGCAGTACTGTGCTCCTATGTTTTTGGATAGTCTCGCCTCGACCTTGCCAGCAAACACCACATCTGGCAGCCTCCTCACCACCTCCAGCCCGGTCGAAAGCAGCCCTCGCATTAGCTCTTCGGGCCGGAACGAGACAGCCGTGCTCACCAGTGGCGGCGGCGGCGGCGGAAGCAACGTTCCCGATATCATTTCCTTGGACTAAAAAGCTGATGAAACTCTTGCCAGTCTGGACTGCCTTTCTTCACAGCTTGGAACTTTTATTTTAAATATTTATTGGGAGAAAACGAAGACAGCTTTGGATTCCACGCACCTCTTTACAGTATGCAGATTTAACGGTGGAAGAAAACTTAACTGGAAGAATTTTTGTTTTCCTTTTTTTATCCTGGATGTTTTATTTTTTTTATTTTTTCCTTCTCTTTCTCTCTCTTGTCTCTTGTGTCTGTCTGTCTCTGTTTCGGGAGAAATATTTTCTGACAAGCCAGCCTTTCCATTTGATGGTGAAGCTGTCACCGTTTTGCTATGTGGTGAAGCTGTCACCGTTTTGCTATGTGGATTCAAAGGATGAATTATAACTTTGGGTTAGATCTAGCAATAATGTAAAAAAAAACAAAAAAAAAAACAAAAGCGGTGTTTGATAATGCACTTAACTTACTTGAGGGATAAGGATCTGCCTTATCCCAGATCTAAGGACAAGAGGTTTAAATTTGGGGGAATTCTTGTCCTTTTTGCTGGGAACCCGGAAAGAAATTCTTCATAGAGAAGATGCAGTTTTGCAAACTTATAAATTGTATAAATTGTTCACCTCTTCCCTTCCTCTTCAGTGAGATCGTAATCCTTCTTGTAAATCCTGAATTGGTGTTCCTATTTAGGAGTTCAGGGACGCGGTGGCTCAGTGGGTTAGGACGCTGAGCTTGTCGATCAGAAGATCGGCAGTTTGGCGGGCCGAATACCGAGTGCCGCGTAACAGAGTGAGCGCCTGTTACTCGTCCCAGCTTCTGCCAACCTAGCAGTTCGAAAGCACGTAAAAAATGCAAGTAGGAAAATAGGGACCACTCCGGTGGGAAGGGAACAGCGTTCCGTGCGCCTTTGGCGTCTAGTCATGCCGGCCACACGACCACGGAGACGTCCTCGGACAAGCGCTGGCTCTTTGGCTTTGAAACGGAGATGAGCACCGGCCCCTAGAGTCGGAAACGACTAGCACGCATGTGCGGGGGAACCTTTACCTTTATTTAGGAGTTCACGCTCTCCTGAAACCCCTCAAGTTACAAGTGCAAGAAAAAACACCAACTCTGTGGGAACCGGGGGGGGGGTGAGGGGGAGAATGCTATGCAAAGTCCGTTTTCATGCATCTAATCCGTGTTTGTAAAGATGTGAATATGATGTTCCAACGTTTGATTTTTAGGTTGGGTCGTCAATTCTCGTGAGAGGAAGAGCGAGGCAGCGATGGCGCCTTCAGCTCTTGCAAAATAGCTGGTGCTTTGGATCCTCTGGATGGGGCCTTAGCATCTTCTTCTTCTTTTTTTTTTTAATCTGCACAAGGATCATGAAATTGAACTGCTAACAGTTCCCATCGCTCCGATCGTGGCTAGCGGGAAAGATTGACCCTCGGTTGCCTTTTTTTTAAAGAGTTGTTTATCCGAGTAACTTATATGAGCCGGGAAGAATCGTCACACTAGACTCTTTCGTTTTTTTTGGGGGGGAAAAGTCAGCGAAGGAAGCAAATGAACGCTTTTGAGCATTGTGAGCAGCTGTGCTTTTTTGGGGGGAGGGGGTGTGTCCCAAAATGAAATTCCCGAAACTATCCCAAGAAGAGCATTGCTCAAGAGTATCGTCCTTGGTAGATAACGTCCCAAGTATTTCACAAGCAACTTCGCTGCTGTTTTCATTGTGCAGCATCTGTGATCCTGGGAATCTTCCAATAGGAGCCTCCCGGCAGTTTCCCACTGTCCGATTTTTGTACCCGAGGACCCTCAAGGGCAAGTTTGTTTTTATCGAGTGCGGTGTTTTAAAGGGTCTCCAAAGCACAGCAGCAGCCAGTACTACCTAGATTGGAGTGTCTAACCTTGGCCATGTTTAAAACCTGTGGACTTTTAACTCCCAGAATTCCCCAGCCTTAGGGGGTCCTGCAAACTTTTTAAACGAAATCTCCCATCTCTCTTTAATCGTTGGACGGGGAGCATTTTGAGCCAGCGTTGACGAGGTTAAGAAAAGCTCTCTTCCTATTTTTCTCCCTCCTCTCTGCTTAAAACGTTTCCGGATTTGTAACGATGAAATCCTTCCCGTGCACACGGTTCTTTTCTGCTCTGCCTCTTAACTTCCTTGCGAAAGTCTTGTTTCTTCTTTTTTTTATCCAACCGTGTTCCTAAACTGCAAAGGCATTGCCGGATCAATCTTTTGCTCTTCCTAGCCAAGTCTTAATATTTATATGCGGAGTATCTGGGCCACACATAAGTCTACCTGAGCGATGCCTAAAATGACTGTGGGCGTGGTTTCCCTGCGGATGTCCTGCCCCAAACGACGCTTGTTCTGTACCGTACGGCCATCACTTTTCAGCTTGCATTTCATCCATGTCCGCTAATTTTGTATCCATTAATCTGATTCTGTACCTTTTGAGCTTTCGGTTGAACAAAATTAACGCCCTTTTGCTACTTTTGAGATCTCTTTTCAGTGTTGTTCAAAAGGGACTTATTCCTCCTGTAATTTTCAGCTCGCTGTGCTGTGCTTCTAAAAGTCCTGGAGAGATTCACTAAAACTCAGGCGATGTCTCTTTGTGGGTGTGGGGGTGGGATCCTCTTTTGTTTCAGAGCTGAATTTTCAGGCGTCTGAATCCGTGAAAGTTTTAAGCCATACTTTTTGATTGAGTGATGCAATTAGGTGGGGGATTTTTAAAAAAATAAAAAATTGCCACGCTGGATTGTTTTTGCAAACTTTTCTCCAACTTGTGAGAAGCAGCTTTTCCCGTGCTAAGCGAGGGACGATACGTACTGGGGCAACAGAAGCCGCTGAGTTTGCCTAAACCCAACCTGATGTAATAACTGTGTCTCAAGAAATTCTCGCCATAAAACACGTCAAGCAGAACGGTCCCGTTTCCGGAGGAAAATAAAAATCCTGACTCGATAATTCTAGTCAACCACACACTTTTTATTTCTCGTTATGCGAACATGACACAATTGCTGGTTTGTGTTTTCCATTTGGGTTTCTCCGGTTTTCCCATTTCTTCCTTCCTTGGTTCTTGGGAAGCGATCCCAGTTCCAGGGTGGGGAATTGGGCCTTGTCGTAGACGCCCCTCGCCCGCCTGGAGGAAGCAGTTACAATTTGTCCAGGAAGTTGTCTAGGGGCGGGATGCCTTCCTTCAAGCCTTTGCGTTTACGTGTTTCGGCCACCACTTGGAAAGGGCGTGAATTGGCATCGTACGGATCTCCGGGTAAGATCTGCCAGTGATCGAAGACGCACTGCGGGAAAGCCTGGCCTCCCGTGTTGGATCTCAGGTCGGCTGTGAAACCTGCAAAGAAGGAGGGGGAGAGAAGATGACTCTTGTACCACCGCAGCCCATATTGCAGGAAGACTGCTGTGGCCTAAGGGTACTTAAGAGTTGGCCTTGACTTAACGACCACAAGTGAGCTCAAACATGGCTGTGCGGTGAATTTTGCCCCATTTTACAACCTTACTTGCCACCGTTAAGAGAAGCATTGCAGTGGTCAAATTACTTACACCAGGGGTCTCCAACCTATGGGTTGCAGCTCGCTCCTGGGCTCCAGGCTCTTGGCCAGCGGGCCATGGAAGCGGCTGGCCAATGTGTGCACGCATGAATGCGTATCCCCCTTGCACACGCAGCTCCAGGTGGGTGCGTGCAGCTGTATGCACATGCCACATGCCCAAAGGGGCTGCTAGTGTCCTCAGGTCAGCTGAGTGGTGCAAATGGATGTGGAGCCTTCTTGGAACTGCTGAAAGGACTGTTGTAAACGGGAGGTAGATGATGTCATCTCCTGTTGCAAGGGGGCTGTCCTCTCCATTTGCACCACTCAGGTGGCCCTGAGGACATCGAGATAAACCTCCAGGTGGCATCAACGACCCTCTAAATCAATGTAAATGACCAGTGGCCTGCAAGAAGTACAAATCCTTCCATTCCCTACCTTCCAGTCAGAGCCGAAGAAGTTTCTGGGATGAGAAACGAAAGGTCCTCAAAAAAAAAAAGTCCAGTTGCCTCCTGAAAAAAGCCCCTTTGGGACAATCATGACCTGGATGACAGACGGAGAATCTTCATAGACCTCCCCCTGGACACATGATCACATTTTGGGCACTTGGCAACTAACCTCCATTTTTTGGCTATTTGCAGTATCTTCTAGTCCCATGACCATAATTTACCATGTGTCAGAAACTGGCATTTATTCCGGTTTCTGTCAAAAAAATATCCATTGTAATGGACTCACTTAACAATCAGGGCGATTCATTTAATGACCGCTGGGGGGAAAAAAAGGTAAAAATCAGCTGAGGTCACGTGACCTGCTGAACATCAGGCACAACTCGCCACCGTCATCCTCGGTTCAATCATATGCCGCGCCACGTTGCTTCGCAGCAGTTTCTGAGCGGCTTACAGTCCATAAAGTGAGGACCCTCTTCAGGAACTGGCTGCCCTGACTTCCAGAAGGATCTGCGCCCAGAGCGGCAAGCCGGGTAATAATGTTTTAAGAGAGATCTCTTACCAAAAGACTCGTTCACCGGAAGATACGCTTTGACCACAAACATTGGGGTCCCGGCTACCTGCGACTCCTCAAAAACGTGGCCCCGTTTCCGGTTCAGCACACCGTAGATGCCCCCAACCACCTGCTCTGGGCACTAGGAGAGAAAAAAAGACCAATTTGTAAAGATGTTTTTTTCCCCTCTCCCTGTTTACTGGCTGGAAGGCCGGTTCCTAGCATCTCACAATTCTTAACAGTACGGAAGGTGATAATTTGTGCAACAAGAGTGACTTTCGGACTACAATGTTTGTCTACGCTACTGCAATTCCTGAAACAAGTTTTTATAAAACATTCGTGATAAGCTCCCTCCTATACTTAGTGGGATAAGTTAGATTTCTGCACGCATTTCGGAAAATGGCATTTGATTAACCGCTGATGTTTCTCTTAAAACAGTGGGCTGAAATAGACCTGCACGTTCTACTGTCTTCCTACTCAAGCCAGTCGGAAAATCTGTTAGCGTGCTAAAAAAGCCTCTTAAACCATTGGGAGCATCTTGGTGATAGACTAGAAATATCTGCTTAGTGGAAATTGTCACGCTTTAAAGCAGAAACCAAGCCACCGTTAGAACAGGACCCACAATCCTCTCTTAAGTGCATCATTCAGCCCCTGAATTTTATCAGGCAACTGTTAACAACCCTGAGAAACCACAGGGGTCTTCTTTTAACTTTGTTTCACACATAGCAGCTCCTGGTGGCAAAATCAGGAAATATTCTGGGGCAAAAAATTTAGAACGGAACTTATAATAGTAGCTGTTTTATTGCATATTTTCTATAGGGTTTTACTACGCTGTTCTTTCCACCCTCCTTAAAAACAGCTTAGCTTGAACTACATTGTAGAGCAGGGGGTCACCAATCTTTCTGGGTTGGCAGCCTGGTGGGAAAGGGAGGAACAGGCTTCTGCATGCATGGATGCACGTGCACACACGTACATGTGGCTGCACGTGTGTGAACAGGGCCGTAAGCATGCGTGCTCCGCAAATGAGGCTGCTAATACCAGCACGCAGCACACAACTCGGCACCAACGCATGGCTCACAGCATGCCTAGCACCGATGATAGGCTCGTGGCTTGGCTAGCATTGGTGACAAGTTCATGGATTGCAGCTCAACAAGAGATTTGCGGCTTGGCTAGTGCTGGTTTGTAGCTTGGCTAGCACCAGCTCACAGCTCAACTAGCACCGGTGAGAGGCTCACGGATCGTGGCTTGGCTAGCGCCAGCGAGACTCACAACTTGGCTAGCGCCAGCGAGAGCCTCACAGCTCGGCTAGCGCTGGTGTGCAGCTTGTAGCTTGGCTAGCACCGGCTCGCAGCTCAGCTAGCACTGGTGAGAGGCTCACGGATCGTGGCTTGGCTAGCGCCAGCGAGACACTCACAACTTGGCTAGCGCCAGCGAGAAACTCACGGCTCATCTAGCACCGGTGAGAGGCTCGTGGATCGTGGCTCGGCTAGCACCTGCGAGAGGCTTGTGGCTTGGCTAGCACTCGCAGAAGGGCACAGGGTGCACGCATGGACTGGCCAGTCACTCAAGTGGCCTGGTGACCAAGAGGCCACAGCCCGGTATTGGGGACCTCTCTTGTAGAGGACCCGGATCAGGGACCTCAGGAAATTCGACAACAAACTGAACACAACAGGAGCAAAAATAGCCATTGCAAAGAAGTTGTGCCATGCCCCAAGTTGCTTGAGGGAAACATGGCTGAGTTTGGAACGGAGGACAGCCAGCTGGCCCTGTATCTCATCTCGGCGTGACTGTAACTACATGAAACCCGTCACAGGTACGTGGGAATACCGGCCTTGGCTGGCTCTTCTGAATGCCAATGGGTGTGTGTGTGTCACCAGCGCCCCATCTCAAGTTGACCCCTGGCTGTACCTGAATCTCCACAAGGTAGATGGGTTCCATCAGGCGCGGCTGGGCAGTCAAGGCGGAAGCATACAGAACCCTCCTGGCCGTCGGGATGATCTGTCCTCCCCCGCGATGGATCGCATCGGCATGGAGAGTCACGTCTTGAATGTCAAAACGAACCCCTCTCATGTTCTCTTCACACAAAACACCCTGCGGAGAGAAAGGCGGCCACGTGCTACAGCTCAGTGAAAAACCCAAGTGGGAGTAGCTTTCACAAGGATTGTCACTGCCTCGCAAACCACCGCAACAATTAGTAATCAAAGCGCAGCTTTCTAGGGTATAGGAAATTTGTCATACTCCCGATGACGATTTGTGGAAAATTAAGTGCTGTCCGTAGTGACACGAATTATTCAAGATACGCGTAGTCCCGCACCTTGAGCCCAAAATTTCCACTGCTGGGCGAGACAGTTGTTGAAAGTGAGGTTGGTCCCACTTTACGACCTTTATAGCCATGGCTGTTAAGCGGATCACTGCAGCCGTTAAGCAAATCTGGCTTTCCCCATTGACTTTGCTCGTCAGATGGTTGCAAAAGGGGATCACGTGAGCCCCGGGGACATGCTGTGACTGTCATAAATACGAGCCGGTTGCCAAGCGCCTGAATTTTGATCCTCTGACCCTGGGGAGGCTGCAAAATGACCATTGGGCGATGTGAAAAAGGGTCGTAAGTCCCTTCTTTCAGTGCCCCTATGACTCTGAGCAGTCGCTAAATGAAAATAAGTCCTCGACTTAAGGACTCTCCATAGGGTTCTTAAGATATTAATCGGGTAGCGGGGCCTACCTCCTTCGTGGCCCACTGGAACCCAGCCACGACGCTGTCTTTGATTTCGTTGAGATACTGGACGCCCTTGGTGATGTCAACCAAAATATTGGGCCCCGTTCCATCAGGTCCGAAGCACCAGATCTTCCGTGCTTCGGACACATCCCACTCGTACTTCTCGGCCAGATAGCGAGCTCGCTGCTTCAGCTCCTGGCGGGAACTGACGTCTCCTTTGTCTATGTCTTCCGCCAATCCATCGGGGAAAGGGCGGGCCTTCATGTAAAGGCGGTTGTGCTTGTTTGGAGATTTGGATAAGCACAGCTGGTTGGATTCTTCACAGACCGTCTCCCGATAGGATACTACTGGGTCGGATTTCTGCAAGGAAACAAAATCCAGTTCCGTTTACAAAGGAGAATAATTGCAGCTCCATGGGGCTCTCTGAGCTGGGAGGTTTTCTTGCAGACGTTTCAGGACCCAACTAGGGAACATCGTCAGTGCTAGAAGGGGGGGGGGGTTGAAAAGGAGGAGAAGGAAAGGACTGTGGGATCCTTGGTGCTCTCTGAGCTTGGTGGCTTTCTTGCAAACATTTCACGACCCAACTAGGGAACATTATCAGTGCTGGGGGGGGGGGGGGGCAGAGAGGAGGAGGAGGAAACATTTGACCCAAACCAAATAACTGGACTAGCTAGCGTTGATGACGTTACCTACTGTGTTTTCCCAAAAATAAGACCGAGTCTTAATTTTGTTTTGTTTTTTGTCTCCAAAAGAGGCACCAGGTCTCATTTTCCGGGTAGACCTTACCTTACCTCCAGCACCAACAGCCCCACCCAACCGGCCCACTTCTTCTGGGGCCAAAATTCTGCAGCTGCATTCGGGCCTGCACTTTGCAGTCAGGCCTTTCCAGAAGGCCTAAACAGCCGAGTACCAAGCTGTGGATTCAATCCATAGCTAGGTGCTCGGTTACTGAGGTCTTGCGGAAGCGAGCTGGGGATTGAATCCATAGTTCAGTTCTCGCCTGCACAGGCCTTCTGGAAAACCCTGTGATTGAGAAATGCAGGCCTGCCTACGGAAGAGGCCTCAGAAGAAGTGGGCTAGCAAGGAGAGGCCTACCTGCGAAGTAAGGGGGAGCAGGGTGGGTGGGGCAGCCCTACACCCCCACCCCAGCTTGATTTTAGGTGTATGTCTTGCCCCAACACTAGGGTTTACTCCACAGTTAGGGTTTATATTAGGCCCACCCCCAAAAAACAAGCTAGGGTTTATTATTGGTGTAGGTCTTATTTTCGGGGAAACATGGTAGTTTGGGAAATGAAATGCCTGCAAGAAAACAACCAAGCTCAATGTCCAATACTCTACTCCCTCAATAATGGAGGTCAACAGAGTTTGATGCATACATAAATTAGGCAACACTTATTGTGGCCATAGGCATTCGCCTCCCCTTGGTCTGTATCAAAGGGGCAATATCACTAGGGGAGATGAATCCCTATCCGGAACCGGAATGGGACAATTCCCTGGGGCCATCTTGGTATGGCCATCTTCCTGTGGCCAACTCACCCTGGGACAACTCGCCGCAGACCATTCCATGTGGGATAACTCCATGCAATAAAGGTTACCTGACACTGTTCCCATTTTTTTCGGTGGGAATAATGTCAAAGAAAAGAGTGGCCAATGACATTTATTAGTTGTCCTGCGTGAAATTGGGAGTTGACTGGGGTGAAATGGCTGCAGTGAGTTGTCCTAGACCATGGGTAGACAACCTTGGCTCTTTTGTGACTCGTGGACTTCGACTCCCAGAATTCTTGAGCCAGCATGGCTCAGCATGGAAACCACTCCCTTTCCCCTCAGCATGGCTGGCTCAGGAATTCTGGGAGTTGAAGTCCATGAGTCATAAAAGACCTAAGGTTGTCTACCCCTGTCCTAGACCAGTGATGGCGAACCTTTTAGAGACCAAGTCCCTGAAAACCGGCCCCATCCCTGCACTGCCCCCAACCCACCTGCTCTGCCCCACCCACCTGCAGGGCCACTCACCACCTCCACAGCCCACCACAGATCACCCACGCAGCCCAGCAATGCCATGGCAGCCACGCCCTCCACCTGTGCCGCACAGCATCAACTGCGCGCAATGAGATGCAAGGGTGTCTTGTCCCCGCTGCCTAGCTGCCATGTCCTTGGCTGCGCTACTCCGCGTGGGCCACGCTCAGGGGCGACTCTCCTCTGGGGGGGCCTGCTAGTGAGGAGGGAACCATGGGGGAAGGCGGGCCTGGGGCGATGGCATGCGTGCCCAGAGAGGGCTCTGAGTTCACCATCACTGTCCTAGACCCATCTGGAGAATGGCGCTGGCCTTCAGTGGTCCCTGGAATCCCCAGGATCCCTTTGGAGATCAGCCCACTAAGAATGCTTTAGGTTTCTCCAGGTGCAGACTTGACCTAGCAAAGAAGATCGTAGATGATCAACATAATCTTCGTACATTGCAGAGAGAAATAACTAGATGTTGTGCAAGTCTGCAACAGTAGGCAAGATGCATTTGTACCTTGTAAAAAGGCCTGTGTGTTGAGAATGACATCTTCATGGACACACTGTGCATATTCTGTGATCAGTCAACACTTTCATGCAGGGATCCCCAACCTACGTTCTGCGGCTTGTCACTGGGCAGTGGCCTCTTGGCCGCCAGGCCCCAGGCATAGCTGGTGAACCACATTTCATGGTAGCACCACCACACGGGCACTAGCAGCCCCATTTGCGCATGTGTGGGAGCGCTAACACCACCACCAGCATCACGCAGATGCCAGCAGGCCATTTGTGCATGCATGCGGCCACCAACAGCTCACTTGCGCATGGAAAAAGGCGGCAGCACAGAAGCCATGGGTGCACATGAGTTTCTTGTGCATGCACACATGTACTAGCGCACCATCGTGCATGTGCCCATTAGTGCATGCACGCAGGGGGCCGCATACGCGCATATTTCACTGCTGCTCCCTTTCCAGGCTGTCAAGCTGGAAAGTTTGCGGAGCTCTGCTTTAATGCACAGCTCTGCACTTTCCTTAGCTTTCACTTATACTGATTTTTGCTAAAAGAGAACAAAAACCTACTTATCGATCCCAGGCCTGGAAGAAATCTTCCAAAATTAAAAAAAAAATAAAATAGAAATAAGCTCAATTTTCATAATGTTAATTTCACTTTTATCTGGAGGCTTTCAAGAAGGGAACGGGCAAGTGCTTTTTCCGGAAGGATATAGGATCTCCCGCCATGGGCAGTGAGTTTGCCTAGAGGATCTCTAAGGTCCCTTCCAAGTCTTGTTATTCTAAATTCTTTTGGGGCAGAAAAAAAAACCCTGACTTGGAATCTTATTTCCTTTTTTAAAAAAATTACTGTCAATTTATCCCGCAGTCCAAATGTTTCCTTTCAACCCAGTGGAAAGGCCTACCTTAATTGGAATGCAGGCATGGTCCTCCTCCAGATCTTTCAGGCAGATTTCCAGGTGCAGCTCTCCAGCTCCGGCGATAATGTGCTCCCCAGATTCCTCAATAATGCACTAGAGAACAGGGAAAAAAGGATCCGTTCTGGTTTCAGGATAAAAGGAAATCATACCAGGCAATATCATGTTTTTGTGTTTTTTTGGCAAACTGTGTTTCAGAGCATGCAGAAATTATCGTGAGATTAAATAGCTAGAAATCAGGGGTAGGCAACCTTGGCTCTTTTATGACTGGTGGACTTCAACTCCCAGAATTCCTGAGCCAGCATGGGGGAACTATGGCCCCTTCAAGACTTGTGGACTTCAACTCCCAGAATTCCTGAGCCAGCCATGCTGAGGGGAAGGGAGAGGTTTCCAAGCTGAGCCATGTCAGGAAATTTCTCCTTAGTTCCAGGTTGCTTCTCTCCTTGACTAGTTTCCATCCGTTGCTTCTTGTCCTGCCTTCAGGCGCTTTGGAGAACAGCTTGACTGCCTCTTCTTTGGGGCAACCCCTGAGATACTGGAACACTGCTATCATGTCACCCCTCACCCTTCTCTTCGTTAAACTAGACATACTCAATTCCAGCAACCGTTCCCTATATGTTTTGGCCTCCAGCCCCCTAATCATCTTTGTTGCTCTTCTCTGTACCCTTTCTAGAGTCTCAACATCTTTTTTACATCGTGGTGAGCAAAACTGGATGCAGGATTCCAGGTGTATTCCAGTATTGTTGTTATCATTATTATCCAGTTTATTCGTCTCCCACCTCGCGGTTCAAGGAGACTCATATTGGCACAAACACTTCAAAACTTCAGCCCTTAAGGACTTCCTTCCACAGTGGGAGTGTAACTCACGTTGTAAATAATGCCCGGAGGTTTTAAACCTCAAGGTTGGGGCGGGGACCATGCAAGCCTCAGATTCGCTATAGATCAAACTATGGGTGAGGGGTGACATGATAGCAGTGATCCAATCTCTCAGGGGCTGCCACAAAGAAGAGGGAGTCAAGCTGTTCTCCAAAGCGCCTGAAGGCAGGACAAGAAGCAACGGATGGAAACTGACCCAAGAGAGAAGCAACCTGGAACTAAGGAGAAACTTCCTGACAGTTGAAACAATTAACCAGTGGAACCACCTGCCTCCAGAAGCAGTGAATGCTCCAACACTGGAAGTTTTTAAGAAGAGACTGGACAGCCATTTCTCTGAAATGGTATAAGGTTTCCTGCCTGAGCAGGGGGTTGGACTAGATGACCTCCAAGGTCCCTTCCAACTACTACTACTACTTTCTTCTTCTTCTTCTTCTTCTTCTTCTTCTTATTATTATTATTATTATTATCATTATTATTATTATTAGCCTTCCATCTGAATGCAGCTGTTCTACTGTGCAGTCTCCTCGGGCACAGGGATACCAAGGGGAAGTCGAGCCCCCGAGGTTCCTTCCTAACCCAATCCCGCACTGAGGAGAGAGAGAGAGAGCAACGGTTAATTAAGGAAGACTGATCGCTGTAAGGCTTCCCATTTTTCCTACATGCTTCAGAGTGTTAAAAGAGTCCTTGGAGGGTGCTGTGGCGAACGTGCGGTTCTTGCAGGCAAACTCTGCCCACAGCCAGGAGTTCGATCCTGACGGGGCTCCAGTTTGACTCAGCCTTCTGTCCTTCCGAGGTCGGTAAAATAAGGACCTGGATGGTTGGGGGTAAATAGGCTGACATTGTAAACCGCTTAGAGAGGGCTGTAAAGCAGTATATAAGTCTAAGTGCTATTGCTAGGGAAGGGAAGGAGAGGAGAGGAAAGGAAAGGAAAGGAAAGGAAAGGAAAGGAAAGGAAAGGAAAG
>JAKJMR010000987.1:97487-107948 GCA_024449315.1 Daboia siamensis | reverse complement strand
AGGAAAGGAAAGGAAAGGAAAGGAAAGGAAAGGAAAGGAAAGGAAAGGAAAGGAAAGGAAAGGAAAAGGGAGAATTAAGGAAGGAAAGGAAAGGAAAGGAAAGGAAAGGAAAGGAAGCAAGAAGCTGTTGGTGGTGCAGCGGTTAGAATGAAGTATTGCAGGCTGACTCTGCCCGCAGCCTGGAGTTCGATCCTGACCGGCTCAAAGTTGACTCAGCCTTCCGTCCTTCCGAGGTGAGTAAAATGAGGACCCAGATTGTTAGGGGGGGGGGGGCAAGATGATCACACTGTAAACCACTCAGAGAGGGCTGTAAAGCACTGTGAAGCAATATATAAGTCTACGTGCTATTGCTTGTGGAGGAGAGAAGACGAAGGACAAAGAGGGAGGGAGGGAGGGAGGGAGGAAGGAAGGAAGGAAGGAAGGAAGGAAGGAAGGAAGGAAGGAAGCTAGCTAGCTAGCTGTGGTGGTACAGTGGTTAGAATGGAATATTGCAGGCAGACTCTGCCTGCAGCCTGGAGTTTTGATCCTGACCAGCTCAAAAGTTGTCTCAGCCTTCCGTCCTTCCGAGGTCGGTAAAAGGAGGACCCAGATTGTTGGGGGCAATATGCCGACTCCGTAAACCACTCAGAGAGCTGTAAAGCCCTGTGAAGCGGCAGATAAGACTTAAGTGCTATTGCTGGATGCACAGTTAATCTTCCACTTATGGTTGCAATGGTCGCTGTCGTAAACAGGTCACCTATGTCCCTAACTAGATTTTACAATCTTGATTGCAGCTACATTAAGCATGTGCCGCAGTCATTAAGTGAACCCATGATTCGGTTTGGCCGAAAACCAGGAGTAAATGCCGTTTTTGGCAAAACCACAGCGAAACATACTGGCGTGACCGCGGTATGCTACAAATGGCCATTAAATGAGGTCTGTTGAACCCTGGATTGGTAAATAACTGGTCATTAAGTTGGGGACTACCTGTACTCCCAAAATTATGGTATTCTTTCTTTTTCTTTCTTTCCTTTCTCCCTCTTCTCTTTCTTTCTTTCCTTTCTCTCCCTCTTTCTCTTACTTCTATTCCTATCACTAATTATAACCTTCCCACCCAATGAATATTGCCGTGTTGTTTTGGCTGTGACAGGTTCACTATCTTCAGAGGATTCTACGTGGCTAGCTGATGAGAGCTAAATAGCTCAAAATAGCTCTTACTAGTCTCCCTCTAATTCTTTGGCGGTAAATTTAAATTTAGCAGGTGATTCTATTATTTTTGTCCGCGTATTTTAAGGCTCGGAGATTCTGAACGAGATTTCGAGCGAGCCAAGGACCGACTGCGTTGATCAGCGTGCTTGCAAGTGCAAACAGGGAAACAATCTGAGGTGAACTCTCTTTTTTTTTAAATAAATAAATTAAAAAGCTACGCTTGCGAACCGGTTGTTTCAGAGTCCCAAAAAGCACAGCTACGCACTCACCTGGACCATAGGGTCAGACTTGGCAAGGCGCTTTAGACCTTCCACTAGTTTTGGTAGGTCGGCGGGGTTTTTTGCTTCAACCGCAACGCGCACAACCGGGCTGACACTAAATTTCATCACTCTCATGTTGTGCGCATGTTCAAAGGTGGTAATGGTGCCTGTCTTCACCAGAAACTGATCGACACCAACCAGGCCAACAATGTTGCCACAAGGGACATCCTCAATGGGCTCAACGTAACGACCCATCATCAAAATGGTTCTACAAAGACAGAGACCTATTTTATCATTGGGGAAAAATTTTTTTTTTTTTTTAAAAAAAGCCAAACCTTTTACAAAGAATGGATTCTCTATTACTGCCTTTTTTATTTTTAATTACATGATGAAATTTCAACTGGACCTGCCTAAAAAGATTGGCACAGGGGAAAAAAGTTTCCTGGGAAATAAAACAGCGTTTTCCTCCTAGCAACCCTTCCATTCCCTCTCCAAAAAAGTGCATTTCCAAGAGGCCACTGGACTTTCTTTGTCAGAGCGTGCAGAGTCTTATTGCGCTGAGATAACCCAGGGGTAAACACAGTAAACAGTGGTCTATATTAAACGGTGGTTTATCTTACACTACCTACAATATCATACGCCAGGAACAATTTACATACACGTGGTAATACAGCAGCATCCAACACACAGCAGTTACAGCAGGAAATGGATGAGAGAGAGAGAGAGAGAGAGAGAGAGAGAGAGAGACTCCAGCAAAAGCTTTCCCTTTTATATTAAGGCTCTTAAAGAGACACAGACCCTGCTGAGTCATTCCTACCATTGCCTCATCCACCTTATATTACATTACATCCTTACATCTTCTTAACATCATTCATTACATAAGCTATTTAGCTGTTCAACTATTACCTTGACAGTCTTGGTTTTTCCATAGAAGATGTTTCGCTTCTCCTCCAAGAAGCTTCTTCAGTTCTGACGAAGTGAAGAAGCTTCTGGGACGGGAAGCAAAACGTCTTCCAAGAATAACAAGGAAGTCCAGGGGCCTCTTTAAAAAAAGCACTTTGGGGTCAATAACCAGGACTGCGATGACGGAGAGTCTCTATACACACTTCCATTCCCGACGCCCCCCCTAAACGTAAAATCTATTTAGCTCGGGCAAAGAGTTAAAAATTGTCATGCAGGCAGGAGAAAGAGGCTTCCTCTCCTGAGTCAGGCTGGTGACCTTTTTTCTATGCTCAAACACAACCCTGCCTTCGTGCAGCCATCTAAGGGGGGCCCAGCTGCCTAAGGCTTCTCCTGCACACAAACCATCATTCTGCCCTCTCAGAGCTGCCAGGGGAAGCTTTAAGCATACACATGCCTACCAGCGAAGGCATCCTATTTGTGACTGGGGGAGGGAGGAAGGGCAGAGCCCACCCACTCCCCCACTTCTTGCAGAATGCTTTGCAGCCCTTTCGGTCCCGCCAAACGGGACCCCCGGGCTTCGCGAGCGTGCCCCCAGCTTAGAGAAAAGGAGGGAAGCCCTGATCAGCTACCTTTGAATGGGCTTCAGGTAGAGATCCTCCTTCTTTCCCGGGGTGTAGTTGGGCCCCATAATCCGCACCTTCTGGCCGGTGCACACCATGCCAGAGAAAACCCTCCCGAAGGCGTAGAAGCGGCCTTTGTCCGACGTGGGCACCATTTTTGAGATGTACATCATCAGAGGGCCCTTTGGGTCACAGTTCTTCACCCCTGCAGCAAAAAGAAAGGCAAAGAGTGAGGTCCACGGCAATTCCCTAAGCTGAGTCAAACGTCGGCTGCTGGGCCTTCTACTGGCATACAGCTACCGTGTTTCCCCAAAAGTAAGGCCTACACCAAGGCTCTTCAAACGTGGCCCTTTTATGACTTGTGGACTTCCGGACTGGCTGAGGAATTCTGGGAGTTGAAGTCTACAAGTCATAAAAGGGCCAAGTTTGAAGAGCCCTGGCCTAAGCCAACAATAAGCCCTAGCTTGATTTTTGGGGGTGGGCCTAATATAAACCCTACCCACAAAGTAAACCCTAGATTTGGGGCGAGGTGCACAGCTAAAAATCAAGCTGGGGTGGGATGTGTGGAGCTGCACCACCCACCCCATCCCCACTCGCCTGGCAACCAGGCCTCCTCTCAGCAGCCCAATTCTTCTGGGACCTCTTCTGCAGCCAGGCCTGTATTTCAGTCACAGGGCTTTCCGGAAGGGTGGTGCAGCCGAGAACCGAGCTATGGATTCAATCGTAGCTTGGTTCTGCAAGACCTCTGCAGCTGAGCACCGAAATATGGGTTGAATCCATAGCTTGATACTCGGCTGCTTAGGCCTTCTGGAGAGGCCTGACTGCAAAACTATGGATTCAATCCCCAGCTCGCTTCCGCAAGACCTCAGTAGCCGAGCACCTAGCTATGGATTCAATCCACAGCTTGGTACTCGGCTGTTTAGGCCGCCTGGAAAGGCCTGACTGCAAAGTGCAGGCCCAAATACAGCTGCAGAACTTCACTCCCAGAACAAGTGAGCCAGCTGGGTGGGGCTGTCAGTGCTGGAGGCAATGTAAAGCTTATTTCGAAAATAAGACCTGGTGCCTCTTTTGGATTCAATCCATAGCTCGGTTCTGCAAGACCTCAGCAGCTGAGCACCAAACTATGGATTGAATCCATAACTCTCTTCACGGAACCGGTTCCTGGTACCCCAAAGGTTGGGGGGCCTCTGCTTTAGGGTACCGTAAATCTATATATTCACTTGGACGGTCTGAACTGCTGATTTCCTGTGCTTGACATGATATGGGAAGAGTGACAACGGAGAGACAGGATTGGCTCAACCTGCGGCAGGTCCTCCCCTTACCCATGGCCGCTTCATCATCAGGGGGGCCCTCGTACAGAAGCTCACAGCGGTACTTCTGAGCAGTGACCGGGGAAGGCAGATGGATGGTGATCATCTGAAGCAAGGCCTCTCCAGCAGGTAACCAGCGACGCATAACGGCCTGGGAAAACAAGGGCGGAGAAGCTCTCAAGAAATGCTACCTGAGCCACTGATCCCATACTGATCTTCTTAACAGACAGGACAATTAACCAGTGGAACAGAGGTTGCCTCCGGAAATCGTGGCCGCTCCATCCCTGGAGGTCTTTCAGAAGAGACAAGGCAGTCAGAGTCACTTGTCTGAGACGGTATAGGTCAGTGGTGGCAAACCTATGGCACGCCTGCTAGAGGTGACACTCAGAGCCCTCTCTGTTGGCACGCGCGCCACCACCGCTGCCAGCAGCAGGTCCTTCAGGCCACCGCCACCACCCGGAGCAGGAGCCCCACCCGGTACAAAGGAGGCGAAGCAGCCGGCTAGCCAACTCAAGTAGAGGTGGCAGAGCAGAGCTCACCAGCCATTGTCGGTTGGTGGACTCGAAGAAAAGGGAGGGGAAGCATTTTACATGCGTGTATGTGCGCACGGGGCCACGAGCAGGCACATGCTGCAAAGGGGGCGGGGCTAGTGCCTGCATGATACTCACTAGCCCAGCCCCGTTCTCACGTGTTGCGGTGCCTTGTATCTGCACCCTGCAGCGCGGTGGTTGGCGTTTTTATGCCTTGCGGTACGGTGGCCCATTTTTGCGCCCCCAGTTTTTCGTGCCAGAGGTGGCACTCAGAGGCGCCTCCCTGTCCCCTCCCCCGAGGGCACCAGAATGCTGATGCCGCCTTGGCACTTTGTGATAAATAAGTGGGTTTGGGGTTGCGGTTTGGCCACTCGGTTTCTAAAAGGTTTGCCACCGCTGATATAGGTTCTCCTGCTTGAGTGGGGGGCTGGACTAGAAGGCCTCCAAGGTCCCTTGTGGATTCTATTCTATTCTAACTGCCTGACAGAGAGGACAATTAACCAGTGGAACAGAAGTTGCCTCCAGAAATCATGGGCGCTCCATCGCTGGGGATTTTTAAGAAGAGGCTAGACAGTCATTGGTCTGAGATGGTCTGAGATGACCTCGCCAGGGCCCGCTGCCTTGGAAGAGTGAGGAAATTCTCAGGGACCCTCACACCCTGGACGGTATCTCTTTACTCTCCCAACATTGGGTAGGAGATATAGGAGTATAGCCAGCCGTACCAACAGGCTGAAGAACAGCTTTTATCCATGGGCTGTTTGGCTCTTGAACTGGAAATAATTTTATAAACTTTATGCATGACTGACTTGCGAGGCCAGTGCATTGTGCAATTAGCTCACATGGTGTAATAAGATGGAGGGTTTGTTGTCACTGTGAGTTGGGGGGTGGGGGCACGAAGGGAGGCTCAGCCAATCTCAATGTATACATGGTTGTACTTTGACAATAAAAGGTTCATTCTTTCATTTGTATAGGAGGCTGAACTAGAAGAACTCCAAGGTCCCTTCCAGCTCTATTCTGTTCACTACCATAGCTTCCTTATCTGTGCTCTTGGAAAAGGTGACAAAAACCATGGGGCACCTCCTGTTCTTTCAAAACGCAGGGCGGTTTCACCTACGGCTCCAGTGAAGCTGCGGAGCGTTCCTTGCTTCAGCCTATTGGGACGAGGTGACTCCCAGCCTTGCTACCTTGGTATGCACCGACAACTCTCAGTGCACAGTATGGCCAGAGGGCTCTTGCACTAAAAAGGACACAGGCACACACACACACACGATTTCAAAAAAAACCCAGCAACCTTGAGAAGTGGCTTCCCCTCTTTCTCTCGATCTTCGGCATCCAACTTGATGTCCAGTTTTTCTATCAACTTGGACGTTTCTTCTTTCTTGAAGTTCATGATGGCATCGAAGACCTGCGGGGGGGGGGCAGGGGGGGCGGCGGCAGGGAAGGAAATTAAATGTAATCATCGCTTTACTAGTTAAGACCCGATATTTGAACAAAACGAACCCATCTGAGTTTCCTCTGGGCCTCTAATTCGGGAGTCATCTCTGCTTCTAAGCTGTTGAGTAGTCCATTGCTATCACGTTAAGTCAGGTTTCGTCAAATGTCAGTTGTGCTGACAATGTGTGAGTTTCCTGCCTAATGAGGCACCCCACCAGACTGTGCTCTCTCAGGAATGTCTTATGAAGGCTTTTTCTGGTATTTAAAAATCAGGTGCAGAAGGGTGGGTGGGTGGATGGGATGAAAGCTTGAGCTCAGCTAGCCATAATAATAATAATAATAAGCTGCTCTGTGGGAACCCAAGGATGAGCTGATAACGTTTTGGCAGGCTGAGGAGCTGGGAAGGAAGCCGGTGTTTTAGGCTAATTGGAGAATGTGATTTATGACAGCTTACTGGGGGTGGGAATTGCACTTACTAGGGGTGGGAATTATATCGGGGGAAGGGAATTTAGTTTTGGGGCTCAACTATGTAGTGCCAATACTTGTTTCCTGAATAAAATGTCCATTGAGGAAGAATTTTTGCTTTGAAGTTCTTTTGATGGGCTTCATCTATCGGAACCATGACACTGCAGTTAGCTTCCTCATCTGACCTATATAGGCACAGGGGCAATCCATACAGGATTGGTAGCCTCATAGTGCAATGAACAAGGACATGCATTCAATTTTGCAGCTACTGAGATTGTTGATCAAGCAGGGACATAAACAGCCAGAGAAATGATTGAAGTCTGGGAAACAGGACCCTTGTCAGTCAATAGGTGTGCTGATTTACCATCATCCTACTAGGTCAGGGGTAGGCAACCTTGGCTCTTTTATGACTGGTGGACTTCAACTCCCAGAATTCCTGAGCCAGCCACGCTGAGGGAAAAAGGAGAGGTTTCCAAGCTGAGCCAGGCTGGCTCAGGAATTGTAGGAGTTGAAGTCCACGAGTCGTAAAAGAGCCACGGTTGCCTACTCCTGGCCTAGGTACTTAGGAATCAAGTGTGGGGCTGCACAAGGAAACAATTAACAACTCAACAGCCAGCCATCAACACCCTAATTAACAACTACCGTAAAATCGTATAACTAGGCACCATATAAATACAACACGTAAAACAGCCCAGTACATATTTTCTGAAACAGGGTATAACATTCGTTTAAATCCAAGTACCTTGGCTTAACTTGAGCTGGAAGGATAAGAATAAAACCAGGCTGCTGCACTGTGAACTCAAAACAATTAATTCTAGGACAGCTGCATTAAGGCCAGAGAAGTCTGTCCATTGGGAATAAGAATCTTTCACGCTGAAGCAGAAAGATACTTTTAAAAACGCCAGCTCTCATTTATGAATTCTCAAATGGAGATGTCTCATTCTTAAGTGTTTTGCCAATGAGAAGTTCCTAGAAACATGAACGATGTGGGCGATGCAGTGTGAATTCTGAAAAGCAGGTAATTAGCATTCAACGTTACACGCCTAATAGTGTTTCGGTGAATCCCTGCATTACCTTAAAGATGGGATCCAGGATAAGTTGGCAGAAAGTCCGTGGCAACTTCTTTCCGTCAGGGCCAGTTGCAGATTTGCTGAATTTCCCTGTCGCCGGATCGAAATACCTAAATGAAAATTGTAATTATTTTACCTCTGTGAGCTAAAGAAGAGAGAAAGAGACAAGCCTTGATGCTCCCTGCTCTCAATGAAATGGGTGATTTATGATTAATGCCAATCAGTCCGGCACCGCAGGACCACGTAACACTCTGTTCTGTTTCCATGTTCAAAACACAAAAGAAAAGCGATTGTTATTATTATCATGGTTTATCGCACAATCGGCCAGATGTTCAGACAGGATTTGGCATGTCTGTCTACCTAGTGAGTCCTTTCCAAGGACCTGGAAGATGTGGATGTTGGATGATGCTACAGATCTCGTTGTAGGATGGAAGCAGTTCCTAGTAAGGCCGCCTTCTGCAATTGACTGATGGCGAATCTGTCAATGCCGATGATGGTGTTCAAGTGGTGCTCCAGTTGTTTTGGGATTGCACCCAAGGCGCCTATGACTATTGGTACCACCCTTGCTTGCTTCTGCCAGCCTTTCTATTTCTATTTGTGGGTCTTTGTATTTTGTTATCTTCTCCAGTTCTTTCTCTTCCCACCTGCTCTACAGGTAGTTCTCATTTAGTGACAGTTCGAAATTACAACAGCACTGAAAACATGACCGTTTTTCACACTTATGAATAGAATAGAGCTGGAAGGGACCTTGGAAGTCTTCTAGTCCAGCCCCCCGCTCAAGCAGGAGAACCTACACCATCTCAGACAGGGGATTGCCCAGTCTCTTCTTAAAAACCTCCAGTGATGGAGCGCCCATGATTTCTGGTGGCAGGCTGTTCCACTGGTTGACTGTCCTCACTGTCAGGAAGTTTCTCCTCAATTCCAGGTTGCTTCTCTCCTTGATGAGTTTCCAACCCTTGTTTCTCCTCCTTCCCTCTGGTGCTTTGGAGAATAGCTTGACCCCCTCCTCTTCTTTGTGGCAGCCCCTCAGATACTGGAATACTGCCATCATATCACCCCTGTTTCTTCTTTTCCTTAGACTAGCCAAACCCAAATCCCGTAGCTGTTCTTCATATGTTTTGGTCTCCAGGCCTTGGATCATCTTCGTTGCTCTTCTCTGAATTTTTTCCAAACTCTCAACATCTTTTTTGTGATATGGTGACCCAAATTGGCTGCAGCGTTCCAGGTGTGGCCTCACTAGGGCTTTATAAAGCGGTACTAACACTTTGTGTGACCTTGATTCTATGACCGCTGAATCTTCCCTGCAGGAGATCAAAATTCAGACGCTTGACAACTGAATTATATTTATGACAGTTGCAAGCAGTCAATGGGGGAAGCCAGATTGCTACCTTGACAATTGCAACGACTGCAACTTGACAGCTGCGGCAAGAAAAGTTGCAAAGTGGGGCAAAACCCCCTCGACAAATGTTTCGCTTAGCAACTATCACTTCTGGGCTCAATTGCGGTTGTTAAGTTGAAGGCTACCTGTGTTATCTCTCCATGGGGCTACTGGAGGTAGCTTACACTAACAACAACCAAAAAGTACTTTATCACAGCCAGATAGATGCCATTTCCTCTTAGACCCGTCCTGGATTATCTTGCTTGCACAAACGGGGCGACCCAAAGGAATCCTTTTGCAAGCATGCCTCAAAGGCCGCAAAGGTGTTGTTACTCACTTGTCACCCCACAGCTTCTTCATCATGTCTTCCACTTTCTTGGCCCTGTCAGCTGTAGAGAGCTGGGCCTTCTCTCCCCGGGCTGCGAATTTGGCCACATACATCTCGGCAAACTGCTTCAAGGTGAACGCCCATCCGTGCAAGCCCGAGCCAAAGCCGACGGTACCGATTACCGGATCAATCTGGAAGCCGAGAAAGGGACCCGGGTTGTCTTAAAAGCACGCGGAGAAGGCGGTCTGCTTGGGGGAGACCCAATCCCTCCGTTCAAACCGGTCCCCCGGGGAAGCCAAAAGAAACCCCTCCAAACCCCCCTAGTACACCTGCGGCCCTTCGTTGGTTGCCCCCACACACACCCGAAAAAAGGAGAGCTATAGATGTAGCACACGTCTGATATAAATCATGTATGATTTTATTCAACCCATTTGGTAAGGGTAGGGATGGGCAAGTACGGTCACTTTACGACCTGTAGGCTTCAACGCCCAGAATTCCTATGCCAGCCATGCCACGCTGGTTCTGCCAAACTGGTGCGAACTGGCTGAGTCCCACCACTCTGTGTGTCAATGCCGCTAACATCGGATGTTCTTGCTTTTGACAATATATGAAGACGCAGCCATTTTCTCTTTAACTTGTGTGTTACTTTTAAGAGTTAGAATCAAATGAGGCTGGGGGGGAGGAGGAAGAATGTGTATGGGGATTAGTTAGACATAACAACACAGCACGTGCTTAGGGGAGGGGAATTCAGATTTTGGCTTCGACCATGTACATGCCGATGCTGTGGTACTCAAAGAAAGACTCTTTAAGGTAAACAATGCCTCGAAGTTCTTTAGAGTTCATCTCTCGGAACCCCGTCAGTGTGTGTGTGTGTGTGTGTGTGTGTGTGTGTGTGTGACTCAATCCATCCATCCATCCATCCATCCGTGGGATTCAAATCTGTGAACAACCGGTTCTCTGTGTGGATGCCACTTC
>JAKJMR010000987.1:68476-84689 GCA_024449315.1 Daboia siamensis | reverse complement strand
TCTATCTATCTATCTATCTATCTATCTATCTATCTATCTATCTATCTCAATCATATCTATCTATCTATCTATCTATCTCTCCACCCTTGCATATAAACCTTCATCAGCTGCGTTGGACTCACTCTCAGAGCAAGAGGAGATGGGCTCTGTAGTCCTCCAACACACCTGCCTGTAAAAGCAGGGTAAGGGGACGAGCACCCCCAACCCCCCCCCCTTCCTGCCTCCAACCCCCCCACCCTCACGGGCGACCCTTTGTCAGACCAGGGAGGAAAGAGGCACCCAGGAGGCTGCCAGAGAAGACAGACCCACACTGACATCTCCCTCCCCCCCCCCCCCCAAACACACACAGACACAAACACACACAGACACACACACACAGGTCCTCCAGGGAGGGACGTGACCGACCCCCTCCCGTCCTAAGATAGGCATGACGGGGGGGGGGGGGCGAGAGAGCAACTGCCCTGAAAATGGCTGTCGGGAGAGGCCGGGGTCTTCAGGCGAGAAGGGCCGGCGCGGACCCCAAAGGGCGCCTGCCTCACAAAATGGGGCTGCCAGGGGGTCGCCGGCCTTCCCCCCTCGGGGTATCGGGCCTTTTCGCCCGGGGTGTCGCTCACCATCTTGGCGGATGAATCCGGATAGCGCCGCGCCGCCGCCGCCGCCGCAGAAATGGACGCCGCCGCCTCAGACCGCGGAGGTCGGCCGAGGGAGGCGGGGGGAGGGGAGGAGGAGGAGAAGAAGAAGAAGAAGAAGGAAAAAAAAAAAAAAAAAACAAGGCCAAGACCACAAACGGCTGCGGGGAATCCTAGAGCGGACACCGCAAAGGCGGAGGGGGGGGGGGAGAAACCCTCTGGCACGCAGCTTTCGCTCTATGATCCGCAGCCTGGGCTCTGGGAGGGAGGGGGGCGGCGCGCGGTCCTCCAGCCGCTTTTCCCACGCTCCCCCCCGCCCGCCCGCCTTCCTTTCTCTGCGCGGCGCAGCCCCGGGGGGGGGGGGGGGGGGGGAAGGAATTGGGGGGGGGGGGGCGACGCCTCGTTTCTTTCGCAAGGTGGGCGCGATCCGGGTGACGGTTTGCAAGAGCGGGGTGGGGCAGGGGCAGCCAAGGTGCAAAGTCTGCGCACGGCCAGGGAAAGGGAGCCAGGGGCAAGCAGGCCTGTCGGGCATGGTTAATTTCCCGTTTGGGGATCTGGGGTGGTGGTTCTTGCTGCCTTTCATTCATCAGAAAAGAACCTCGGACAACTGAACGTTCAGGCTGACTGGCGCTGATGGTTGACACCGGTCAATAATGATTACTGTACAATAAAATTATTATAGTTATTATACTATTATATGATAATTCTGATGTGTGTGTGTGTGTGTGTGTGTTTGTGTGTGTGTATACAAAGCGAGAGAGAGCCTGTGGCCGAGAGGTGAAAACAACTGCCTAATGTGCAATCAGCCCAGGTTCAAATCTCAGAAGGGTATGGCTGACTGACGAAAACAAATAAGTTTGAAATGCATATCAGTCTCCCTTTAATTCTTTGTTAGCAAAACCAATTTACACAAATATGAGCTGTCACCAGTGGTGACTACTGCCTGTCGATGGCCTTCAGTTAGGCTGAAACAGGAAATAAAGATTTGTCCCATGTTTGGGGCCTAGCAAGGTAATCTAAAAATAGTTAACAAGCATTTGACACACACACACACATACACACACACACACATATAACATATATAACAGCGTTCCGTGCGCCTTTGGCGTCCAGTCATGCCGGCCACATGACCACGGAGACGTCCTCGGACAAGCGCTGGCTCTTCGGCTTTGAAACGGAGATGAGCACCGGCCCCTAGAGTCGGAAACGACTAGCACGCATCTGCGGGGGAACCTTTACCTTTACCTTTTATACATATATATATATATATATATATATATATATACATACATACATACATATAATATAAAATATATAATAGTAGTAGTAGTAATAAGTGATTTCTAGAATCCCCTACTCTGGGCAAGAATGAAAGAATAGAATAGAATAGAATAGAATAGAATAGAATAGAATAGAATAGAATAGAATAACAGAGTTGGAAGGGACTGTGGAGGTCATCTAGTCCAACCCCCTGCACAGGCAGGAAACCTACCATTTCAGACAAAGTGTTGTCCAGTCTCTTCCTAAAAACTTCCAGTGTTGGAGCATTCACAGCTTCTGGAGGCAGGTGGTTCCACTGGTTAATTGTTCTAAGTGTCAGAAAATTCCTCCTTAGTTCCAACTTGGGCCTCTCCTTGATTAGTTTCCATCCGTTGCTTCTTGTCCTGTCTTCAGGGCCTTTGGAGAACAGCTTGACTCCCTCTTCTTTGGGGCAGCCCCTGAGACATTGGAAGGTTGTTATCATGTCCCCCCTGGTCCTTCTCTTTATTAGACTGGACATACCCAATTCCAGCAACCGTTCCTTGTATGTTTTAGCCTCCAGTCCCCTGATCATCTTCATTGCTCTTCTCTGCACTCTTTCTAGAGTCTCAAGATCTTTTTTACATCGTGGTGACCAAAAACTGGATGCAGGATTCCAAGTGTGGCCTTACCAATGCCTTGTAAAGTGGTATTAGCCCTTCACGTGTTAAGCAAGCTATGTTTGAGATAAAATGTGTGAATCCAATAATGTTCATAGTTTAGCATGAAAATCTTGACGAAGGTCAAAACAGGAAGATACCAAAATAGGGACATGTGTAGAAGCAAAGTTGACCCAAATGGCTGCAGAGGGCGCATTCAAATCAGGATGGAAAGTAGCTGATTAGGGAAGATTGGATGCCTCCCCTTCCTTGGCTCACCTTGCTAGAAATGTTTTTGCAGCCAGCTAGACATATTTGCACACATTTGCAGTTACACAAAAACAACAGTTTAATGTTTGAATATTATAAGCCGCCCAGGGTTTTCCCTGTGGTTAAAACGGTTGGCCAATAAATTGTACGAATAAACAAAATAACCAAATGTGATAACAGAAAAAGTCAACAGACAGAGGAGTCGGTAAAATCATAGTTAGGCTGAGTTATTGCTTAGTGCTTCTGTGGCCAAATAGTAGTTAGCTGGGTTGAGTTGAGCATAATATGGTTGTTGTTGTTTTTAGTTTGGATTAAATTGGATATAACCAGACACTAACCTCTAGGCATAGCACAATGAGCTTATGTTCACCCTGCTGAATATGAAATTGCACCGACTTTTGTGGGTCTACTCATGGTGCACAAGGTTATTTAAGGAGCGGCAGCATTTGAGGTGGTGAACTAGGTCATCAACCTTGTTAAGGATTTTTTTGTGCAGAGATCTTGTGCTACCAAAGAGTCGCACAGACAAGGAAGGGTACTGAGAGCAGTAAGAGTCACACAGTAACCATAAGAGTACACTGAGTTGTAAAAGCAAAAAGTATTTTTTTTTTTTATTACATTTATATCCCGCCCTTCTCCGAAGACTCAGGGCGGCTTACAAGTTTAGCAGTAGCCTTCATTCTATGTATATGCCTGCTTGTTAGGGCTTTCACACACACTCCAAGCGGCATTATTACAAAGTCAGCTTACTTTGAGGTGGTGTAAGAACAAAGATTCTTGACTCTAACTCCTTTTCTGCCTACAGGATTTCTCTCTTCTCTAGGGGATCCGACTGTCAACCTTCAACCAACTTTGGCTGCAGCCATCTTTACTTCATTTTTGGTTGCCACAGTAATGGGAGGGGGGAGGTGTTTTTTCCCCTTTAGTTCAGACATAACAATAAATTGTTCTGTGGGAACCAAAGTCAAGTTACCTAAGTTTTGGTGGGCTGAAGCTTCCGTTAGAAAGCCTGCTGTGCTGGACCAGTATATAGTCATCTGGTCCATTATATAGTTAGCTTAGGAATGAAGAATGGTGTTAGAGCATTTAGCATTTAAAGGGTTAAAAGCTGTATCCTTAAAAGAACTGTATGTTGGAACATTTAACGTTTAAAAGGTTAAAAGCTGTATCAAAAGAACTGTATGTTGGAACATTTAGCATTTAAAGGGTTAAATGCTGTATCCTTAAGATATGGCCTCTGGGAAATGTAGTCTAGTTGTTGGTCAGTCCTATATCTTATCAAGTCAGTGGGAGGGGCTTCTAAGTTTATTACTTAGCCAGGATGTCCTGGCTACGTGCCAAGGTTGTAAAGTCCTTTGTCTAATCAAGCTGCATGCACACTTTGACTGAGATCCTGAACAATTTATTTTTATTTATTTTTATTTTTATTACATTTATATCCCGCCCTTCTCCGAAGACTCAGGGTGGCTTACAAGCTTAGCAGTAGCCTTCATTTTATGTATATGCCTGCTTGTTAGGGCTTTCACACACACACCCTCAAGCGGCATTATTACAAAGCTTATTGCCCCCAACAATCTGGGTCCTCATTTTACCTACCTCGGAAGGATGAAAGGCTGAGTCAACCTTGAGCCTGGTGGGACCCGAACCTGCACTAATTGCAGGCAGCTGGTGTTACTTCAGGAGGCATTAACCCACTGCTCCACCAAGGCTCAACAATGCCCATTTGATATGGGGTAATTATTTCTTTTTAACCTGCGTGGATGGACAAATATATAAACATGACCAGACGTATCTACAGCAAACATAAATCTCTGCTTAGGATTCCTGGACAATAAATATTTGTTTAAAACCATTGCATGGAGTTTATCCTATCTGGATTGGGACTATAATGCATTTTAGTCTACGTTTCCAGAATACCCGCCAAAGTAGTTAATTGGGGATTGTGATTTATGGACACACTGCAGGGGTGGGGAGTTCAACTTGTTACTTTGTAACCTTGGGAGGGGGAACTTTCAGTCTTGCTTTCGCCTTTGATCATGCCGATACTATGTAGCCATTAAAATTGTTCTTTGAGGAAAGCAATTGCCTCGGAGTTCTTATTTCTATTGGTCTCATCTATCGGAACCATGACATTTAGATCAGGTCAGATCACATCATTCTAATTATAATTTCCTCCCATTCCCCACCCTCCAGTCAGAGCTGAATAAGCTTCTTGGATGAGAAGCGAAACGTCTTCGAAGAAAAAAGAAACAAGGAAATCTAGGTTGCCTCTTGAAAAAGCAACTTTGCGATGGCATCCATTCTCTTTTAAAGCTGCTGCTTTCCGACTGCTGGGATCTTAAAAGCTTTTTGAAGATGTGAACTTTATACCAGCAGAGGGTGTGCAAAACACACATTCAGACGCTTGGCTGGAAGAGGAACAAGTTAAAGAAACAATGATAATATGGGCAAAGAAACTTTGGGCATAACATAGAGCTAGAAAGCTGGCAAATCCTTTGGGAAAGAAATTCTAAAATAAAGGTGGTGGCTTAGAAACAAAACCTCTACAAAATGTTCTACAAAGGGCACTTCACACCTGTGAGGTTAGCGAAAATGTTTAAAAATATGTCTAGCAATTGTTGGAAATTTAGACAAAAACCAGGCACATCTTTGGTGGACGTGCCCTAAAGCCAAAAGATTTTGGTCACGAATTACATGTATGGTTAGAGCAAATGACTAAAAAAAACACATAGATTTTAAGCCAGAATTATTTTTGTTAGGTATAATTGTAGGAAATTATGAGAAGGAATGGGTATGTTTAATGTTACATGCATTAACCGCAGCGAGGAATTGTATTTGCTCAATGTTGGAAAGATGAAGAATTACCAGCGGAGGAAGAGATAATGAAGAAAATTTTAGATTGTGCAGAAATGGACAGACTGACACTGGAAATGAAAGAGAAAGCAGATTCAGAATACTTTAGATCAGGGTCTTCAAACTTGGCCCTTTTACGACTTGTGGACTTCAACTCCCAGAATTCCTCAGCCAGCTGGCTGAGGAATTCTGGGAGTTGAAGTCCACAAGTCGTAAAAGGGCCAAGTTTGAAGATCCCTGCTTTAGAATAAGGGTCTCCAACCTTGGCTACTTTAAGACATGGGGATTTCAACTCCCAGAAAGCTGGCTGAGGAATTCTGGGAGTTGAAGTCCACAAGTCTTAAAAGTTGCCAAGGGTGGGGACTCATGCTTTAGAACATGGGATACATTTTATCTATGGCTAGAAAAACAAGGGAAAGGGAAAGGAGTTTAACATGTGTTAGTAAACTGAACATTGTAACCCAGACAATATGTTGCTAATAAAATATTAAGGATTTGTGACTATAAAAAAATAATAAAATATCGGGAGGGAAATTCAGACACTTGGCAACTGATTCATATTTATGACGGTTGTGGTGTCCCCGGAGTCAGAAGGGACCTTGGAGGTCATCTAGTCCAACTCCCTGCTCGGGCAGGAAACCCTATACCGTTTCAGACAAAAGTCTCTTCTTAAAAACTTCCAGTGTTGGAGCATTCACAGCTTCTGGAGGCAGGTAGTTCCACTGGTTAATTGTTCTCACTATCAGGAAGTTTCTCCTTAGTTCTAAGTTTGCTTCTCTCTTTGGTTAGTTTCCATCTGTTGCTTCTTCTCCTGCCTTCAGAAGCTTTGGAGAATAATAACTATGACTTAGACAAGGGGTCCCCGACACCCGGTCTGTGGACCTGCACCGGTCTGCGGCTTGCCAGCAACCAGGCCGGGCAAACAAACAAAGCTCCATCTGCGGGGTGCAGGCAGCACGCAAAACCGTGCCCCCCTCCAGTCCGTGGAAAAAAGCTCTCTCCACGGAACAAGTCTGTGGTTCCCAAAAGTTGGGGGGCCCTGTCTTAGAGTTTCCCAGACTTTTCAGCTTTGCCAAAGGGAGGAAGGGGAGAAGGGACAGTTCCCTGCAAATAGCTGGCAAGCCTGCATGCAACTCCACTCGCGTGAGTGCCGTCCGTGCACACCTGCTGCTCACGCAATTGGAGTCCGCGTGCACACGCTTGCCCGCTGTTTCCACGGCCTGGTTGCAAAATCTTCGTGGCCCACTGGTGGGTGGCAGCCCAGGGGTCGGGGACCCCTGTCTTAGACTGATGACAGTATCTTTATATGAGCAGGAGATGGAAAGCTTTTGAAACAAATTGTTAAGCCAGGTTTGCCTATTATACAATTCTCTCATAGCGGATTCTTAAAGGGAAAAAAAAAGAACTTTAATTGCTACCTCCTTTCCTAGCTGTTAAATAGCGGGTTCTTTGGCACAGGAATGAAGATGCAGACTGAGTACAGGGTAACTCATTATTTATTTAGTGCTGGAACTCTACTGGGGAAATGGCTGCAACTAGCCGCAATATATAGTCTAGCCCCTAGGTGGCAGCCAATAGGGTTGAATCAGCCATTGCCGCCTGGAGATAGCCAATTGCAGCACAGGAGACTTGTAGTCTGGGTTGCTGGAGAGCCGTTAGCTGCTCCATCAACCCACCGAAAGCCCAGTACATAACACTAGCCTTCCTGCAGCTCAGTTGTATATTGAAGCAACACAAGGAATTCTTTATAGCAGTTAATAGCAGTCCTGTTCTTCCCCCCCCCTTATATTAGCACTGAGCACAAGAATATGCTTCATTTTCTGCAAACTGCTGTACATCCAAAGCATCAGGGTAACCAGCACTGATTGTGGCTTTTTAACTGTCCTTAAAATATTCTCCATGTTTGATCTTTTTTTCCCCTTTTTGGTCCAGATATATATGCTTCTGCACCAGGAGTTCCTCAACATTTCCCCATCATGTCTCCCTTTAGTATAATCTTAACTTTGCAGGATCCAATATGAGTCAGTTCTATGTGTAGTATTTATGTGGTGCGTGATGGTTTGTGGCTTTTAGTTGTTAACTGCCTTGTGGATGGCCAGCTATTAAGTTCTGTTGATTGTTGTTTCCTTGTGCTGCCGTGCCCTTAGCTTCTCAGTAGCTGGTAAGCTGGTGGTAAATCAGCACGCCTGTTGACTGACAAAGGGTCCATTTCCCAGACTGCAATCATTTCTCCGGCTATTTTTGTCCATGCTCAGCCAACAATCTTAGTAGCTGTGAAATTGAATGCATAATCTTGTTCGTTGCAATGTGAGACTACTAATGAGTTCAGCTCTCCTTGTCTTACTAATCTTCATGTATACAATCCAAACACCAACATGAACACAATAAATATGATACCTTGAAACTTGGGAAAAGGTGGAATATCGTAATAGTGTGATTAAAAGCTTTTTTCACACTTCCCCTGGACTCTGTACCTTCCCAAAGGAGACACGCAGCTGGTCATTTGCATTCTTTAAGAGAGTCGTTGAGGCCACTTGTGTGGGGCCTTTTTGGCTGCAGAATGTTTCCTGCCCTGGGTCCCTTCTCCGTTGAAGATAGGCTTAAGCTGTTGGTGAAGAGTCCATGTTGTCTGTATCTCAAACTGGAGCGCAAATGATTCCTGGAGTCTGCAATGGTGCGGGAGAATGAACAGATTTCCAGAAAATATCACAAACACCAGGAACCATTTGTGTTCCAGTTTAAGATGCAGACAACACAAAACTCACCCCCAACAGCCTGCGCCTGTCTTTGATGGTGAAGGGACCCAGGGCAGGAAACATCCTGCATCCAAGAAGGCTCCACACCCATTTGCACCACTCAGATGACCCTGAGGACACAGAGATAAACCAATAGGTGGCCTCAGCGACTCTCTAAAAAGAATGCAAATGACCAGCTGTCTAGAAGGAGTATAAATCCTTCCATTTCCCCCACCATCCAGTCAGAGCTAAAGAAGCTTCTTGGATGAGAAGCGAAACGTCTTCAAAGGAAAACAAGTTGCCTCTTGAAAAAGCACCTTTGGGATATTGTCTTCATAGACTTACAAGTACTCCTCGACTTAACAAGCATTCATTTAGTGGCAATTCAAAGTTACAATGGCACTGGAAAAAAGGGACTTCTGATTGTTTTTCACACTTAACGAACATTGCAGCATCCCCATGGTTACCTGCTCACAATTTGGACACTTGGCAAGCGGCATGCATTGACGGTGGTCGCAGAGTCCTGGGGTCACGTGATCACCTTTTTACGACTTTCCAACCAGCAAACTCAACAGGGGAAGTCAGATTCACTTTACAAACGTGTTAACTAACTTAACAACTGACGTGATTCCTCTCACAACTGTGGAAAGAAAGGTCATAAAACCCGGCAAAGGCCACTGCCTCGTTTAGTGACAGGAATTGTGGGTGCAGTTGTGGTGAGCAGAGGACTTGCCTGTACTTATTCACCCCTTGTTTTTATCCTTCGGATTCTATTTGTGCTTCTAAACTTTAATTAAAATTGTTGCTCAGGTCTTTTTTTCCTGCATTCAAGTGACCTTGAATCCTCTACTGAGGAACTTTTGTGACCCCATAAATCAAACAGTGTTTTACTGCTTCACAGCGTTTTTAGCTGGAGATCCGGGACCGCAATTTTTCATCCTGTCTATTTTCGGTTTCCTATTCGAAGGATTATTGTTGAGGCCACAGCTCAGTCTTTGGTGTGAATCGAATTAATCAGCCCTGCTAGAAGAAGCAAAGGCTTGATTGGCTTACTGTTGTAGTTCTGTTACTAATGATATTTTAAAAGTGCATGGTGTACCCAGTGTGGGTGTCTGGTTCTTCTCCTGAACTGAGAGTGATTAATTTTCCAAGTTGATTGCGCAGTTGAAAGAAAGAAAAAAATTCATCAGGGTCCAGTCCAAGCCAGGAATAAACAAGATGGCGACTGCTTTGGAAAGAAGGTTGCAGTTTATTGAAGAGGAGAGCCAGACAGAAAGATGGCTGTGGGGAAAAAAAAGTGACCACATGTAGTAGGGAGTGGTGGGTTTTTATCCCTTCTTGGGCTTTTGTTTAGAGTTGTTCCTGTGGCATAAACTTTGACCCGTGCCTTTCTGGTATTCTGATGGTGGTGGGTTAATCCCATGATGTCCCAAAGGTCATATCCTGCTGCCCTGGGGCTGGGGCTGATGACTGTTGGATTTTTCGGTGTGAGGGATCGTTGATTCTAGGGATCTTCGTCTTTCTAATCCCAGCTTCCTGGCTCCAATCTTTCTGACAAGATTGTCACATCCGCATTTCTGCAGACCTGGTTTCTGTTTGGGGCAGAGAGAGACTTCGTGGGGCGGATGTTGGTTTCTGCCTTTAAAACCCTTTGGGAAAATATAATATTTTGCCTTTTAATATTCCCAAAAATATTTCTTTCTCTGGGTGGGGGGGCTGACTTCCCCACAGCAGAAATGACAATGGAGATCTTTTCGCAGTAATGAAACAGGTGGGCCGTTTGTTAGCTGAAGTGAATACAGGGTAGCTGGCTAGAATAACTGGCTAGCAGAATCACGAGATGATTTGAATCAGTGTTGACTCCTGGCAACTTACCGAATACAGAATAACTAGGTTGGGAGGGATCTTGGAGGTCTTCTAGTCCAACCTGCCCCCCCCACACACACTCCTAAGCAGGTCCTAGGTAATTAGGGGGCTGGAGACTAAAACATGTGAAGAACGGTTGCAGGAATTGGGTATGTCTAAGTCCAGGGGTAGGCAACCTTGGTTCTTTTATGACTCGTGGACTTCAACTCCCAGAATCCCTCAGCCAGCCATGCTGAGGGGAAAGGAAGAGGTTTCCAAGCTGAGCCATGCAGGCTCAGGAATTCTGGGAGTTGAAGTCCACGAGTCATAAAAGAGCTGAGGTTGTCTACCCTTGGTCTAATGAAAAGAAGGACTAGGAGAAATGATAGCAGCGTTCCAATATTTGAGGGGCTGTCACAAAGAAGACAAGAAATAATCAATGAGAGAAGCAACCTGGAAATAAGGAGGAATTTCTTGACAGTGAGAACAATCAACCAGTGGAACAGAAGTTGCCTTCAGAAGTCGTGGGTGCCCTTATCACTGGAGGCTTTCAAGAAGAGACTGGATAGCCATTTGTCTGAAAGGTACTACTGGGTCTCCTGCTCGAGCAGGGGGTTGGACTAGATGGTCTCCAAGGTCCCTTCCAACTCTGTTATTCTGTTATTCCTTGCAGTTTTCTTGGCCACCTTTTCAAAAGTACTTTGCCATTGTCTTCCTACTTGTTTAATTTATGCAGCCATCCATCTTGCAAAACAAGCAACTTTTAGCACAGTTCCCCGGAGAGAATGAGAGGGTCTGGTAGGCCCGAGTCACTCCGATGGCTTAGTGCCCAGGGCGTGATCAGTCCTCATGGTCCCCCCAGTTTGGTTTTTGATCCGCTCACCAAATTGGGTCACCTGCAGGAAATCCAGGAAGTGCTGAGTGACATTTTGTTCTGAGAAGACTGCAGTTACAGCCTCCAGGAGTTGCTTATGTCTGTGTGCTGCAAAAACGCTCCTTGTCATGATCTTTCGCTGGGTAAAACAGCTACAACAATTTTTGAACCAAAGTAACTCAGATGTGCTAACTTACAGAATGTGTGCAAATTCGAGGGGCCGCCGCAAAGAAGAGTGGGGTGATGGTGGTGGTGGTGTGGTCCACCTTATTCTCCAAAGCACCAGAGGGCAGGACGACAAACAATGGTTGGAAACCTACCAAAGAGAGAAGCAACCTAGAATTAAGCAGAAACTTCCTGACAGTGAGGACAAATCAACCAGTGGAACAGCCTGCCACCAGAAATTGTGGGCGCTCCATCACTGGAGGATTTTAAGAAGAATCTGGATAGTCACTTGTCTGAGGCGCTATAGGTTCTCCTGCTTGAGCAGGGGGCTGGACTAGAAGACCTCCAAGGTCCCTTCCAGCTCTATTCTGTTTGATCAAACCTGGGACCCTTGACTCCTGAGGGAATGAAATTAATCTAAAGTTATGGCTGTTTCATTGTTCCTGGCGGCCGCTGTGCTGCTGCTCAAGGCCTGTGATCCTCATTTTCAACATTCTGCGATAGGTTTTCTAGCCATTTTTGCAATCCTTCCCTCCTTCACCCACTTTACATGGTTTCCTTTTATTTCTAACAGACTTGGAGAGTTGATCGAGCTATAGAATAGAACAGAACAGAACAGAACAGAATAGAATAGAAAATACGGAATGGAATAGAATAGAATAGAATAGAATAGAATAGAAATTAAATAAATAGAATAGAATAGAATAGAATAGAATAGAATAGAATAGAGATTAAATGAATAGAATAGAATAGAATATATGGCTTGGAATTGGAATGGAATGGAATGGAATGGAATAGAATAGAATAGAATAGAAATTAAATGAATAGAATATAATAGAATAGAATAGAATAGAAATTAAATGAATAGAATAGAATAGAATATATGGATTGGAATTAGAATGGAATGGAATAGAATAGAATAGAATAGAAATTAAATAGAATAGAATAGAATAGAATAGAAATTAAATGAATAGAATAGAATATATGGATTGGAATGGAATGGAATGGAATGGAATGGAATGGAATGGAATGGAATGGAATAGAATAGAAATTAAATAAATAGAATAGAATAGAATAGAATAGAATAGAATAGAATAGAATAGAATAGAAGTTGGAAGGGACCTTGGAGGTCTTCTAGTCCAACCCCCTGCTCAAGCAGGAGATCCTATACCATCTCAGACCAGTGACTGTCCAGTCTTTTCTTAAAAACCTCCAGTGATGGAGCGCCCACAAGTTGTCTAGTCTTATTAGAAAGCAATCAAAGCTTTGAGGAACCCATCATAGCTGGGAAAGGCAGCATGTGCTTTCTCCTTTTTTCTAATTATGATCAGGGGTGATGACAACGAATTCCTTCTAGCCAGCAAGGCAAGTTGTAGTCCACCAACATCTGGAGAACCTCCCCACCCTGGGCAAGATTCAGCATCTCTCCTGTCCCATCCTTTTGTTTCACACATCGCTAATCAGGTCCTAAGAGGCAATCCAGGTAGAAGGATAGGATCAACATTTCACCATTTTCACGTTTTCCATTTTCTTTCTTTCTTTCTTTTTTTGGCACGTGTGCCCACCTGCTCCCGTAGTGAAATGCCACCCACTAACTTTTTAGTAAGGATAAGTGCAAAAGGCAGCTCTAATGGATTTCACTGGCGGTTGATTGAAAGCCCCTTTTGAAACCTTTTTAAAGTTCTCCGTGGGAATTCTTGGGGTTTACTCATTATGCTAAGCTTCCTTTGTCCAAGGCCGTTAATTTGCGGTTGGCTTAGGCTTGTCGCCATGGCTTCGGTCCTCCTTGCCTTCTGCATCTCCTACCTGCAGTTGTGCAATTAGTTAGCCAGGTTTAGGTTTCAGAACCATGGTTTCTTTGTTTGCTTTTTTTGTTTTCATTTGCTTATTTATTTATATTGATGCATTAGCTCTTTTCCCACTGGCTTAATTCATTATTATTTTTTAATAATGTTTTACTGATGTTTACAAAATTACAATCTTTCGTGCTTGGTAAACAACATGTTGTCTGAGTTCACATATTTAACATTCACTTCTAGAACATAAATCTGTTCAGTCCCTCACAATCCAGTATTTTTTCCCAAATCCTCCTTCCTTCCCCGTATTTTTCCCATTTCCCCCTCATTAAAGGTAAAGGTAAAGGTTCCCCCGCACATGCGTGCTAGTCGTTTCCGACTCTAGGGGCCGGTGCTCATCTCCGTTTCAAAGCCGAAGAGCCGGCGCTTGTCCGAGGACGTCTCCGTGGTCATGTGGCCGGCATGACTAGACGCCAAAGGCGCACGGAACGCTGTTACCTTCCCACCGGAGTGGTCCCTATTTTTCTACTTGCATTTTTACGTGCTTTAGGTGGGCAGAAGCTGGGACGAGTAACAGGCGCTCACTCTGCTACGCGGCACTCGGGATTTGACCCGCCAAACTGCCGACTTTCTGATTGACAGGCTCAGCGTCCTAACCCACTGAGCCACCGCGTCCCCTTCCCCTCCTACAATTAGGAGGCAGCGCTGAGAGAACGTGGCTGGGCAGTGAATTATTGTTCCTGATGTTACACTGACCATCACAGGGCAGATTGGTTTTGTCTATGCAGGTTATCTTTGACTTACGTCCACAACTGAGCCCCCAAAAATTCAACTGCTAAGCAAACTAGTTGTTAAGTGAGGTTTGCCCCATTTTACACCCTTTCCTTGCTTAAGTGAATTGCTGCAGTTGTTAAATGAATCATGTGGTCATTATAAAGGAATCTGGCTTCCCCCACTGACTTTGCTTGTCGGAAGCTTGCAAAAGATGACTAATTGATCCTGGGACGCTGCAACCGTCATAAATTAACCCATGCCAGTTGCAGCATCTCCAGTGTCGTAACTAGACTCACTTTTTTCAATGCCGTTGTAAGTTCGGTCACTCAACAAATGGCTCTACGTCTAAGATTATCTCTGTGGGAAGTCAGCCTCCCCCCGCCCCCACCAAGAAAGAAATATTTTGGGAAATATTAAAAAGGCAGAATATATTTCCCCAAAGGATTTTAAAGGCAGAAACCAACCCTAGAATCAACAATCCCTCACACCGAAAAATCCAATACTCATCAGCCCCAGCCCCAGGAAAGCAGGATATGACCTTTGGACATCATGGGATTAATCCACCACCATTAGAATACCAGAAAGGCACACTCAGGCTCAGGTCAAAGTTCATGCCACAGAAACAACTCCAAACACAAAAGCCCAAGAAGGTATAAAAACCCACCACTCCCAGCTCCATGTGGTCACTTTTTTCCCAGAGCCATCTTCCTCTTTGGCTCTCCTCTTCAATAAACTGCAACCTTCTTTCTAAAGCAGCCTCCATTTCGTTTATTCCTGGCTTGGACAGGACCCTGATGAAGATTTTTCTTTCAACACCTATATAAGACTTGTGAGGCGTGGACGTCCCTATTTGTCTTCCCAGAGATTAAGTGAAGGTGGACCATTCTGGTGGATTCCATAGTTGAAGGTCCACTATCCACTAAGGAGAAATTTCCTGACAGTCAGAACAATTAACCAGTGGAACAACCTGCCTCCAGAAGCTGTGAATGCTCCAACACTGGAAGTTTTTAAGTAGAGAATTGACAACCATGTGTCTTGAGATGGTATAGGTTTTCCTGCCTGAGCAAGGGGTTGGACTAGATGACCTCCAAGATCCCTTCCAAAGGCACATGGAACGCTGTTACCTTCCCACCGTAGTGGTCCCTATTTTTCTACTTCTGCTTTCGAACTGCTAGGTTGGCAGAAGCTGGGATGAGTAACAGGTGCTCGCTCTGTTACGCGGCACTCGGGATTCGACCCGCCAAACTGCCCACCTTCTGATCCACAAGCTCAGCATTCTAACCCACTGAGCTACCGCATCCCTTGTTATCCAAATAACGTGATTAATACAAATTGGCAGGGCATTAGCTCAGCCTGTAAACCATTTCAAGTAGAATTGTGTACCTCTTTGCAGCTCTTGATGGTATTTTATATAATCATCATTTACGTAGGACAATTACCTCATTCCATTCTTACGCTTGAAGCCTTTGCATACAAGACAGCTGCCAGAATCCCAAGTCTACCTTTCTGTCTATCCATCCGAAACAAATTGTATTTTCAAACAGTGGAAACAGTAAATAGTACTGAATAAAAATGGATGGTTTGTAGAGGTAGATTCTGAATATCACAGGTTCAATCTGAGTCGGTCACCGGGACCAAAGATTTTGTCTTGTGCCATAGCCCACCTTCAGGGAACTTCTCTAGCAGAGTGTGTGCTGTTGTGTATGGTATTTATAATGCCTGTTGTGTGTGGCTTTTTAAATGTTGATTGGGGTGTGTTGATGGCTGGGTTTTAAGTCGTGGGCTGTCATTTCCTTGTGCTGCCCAGCCCTCACATCCTATCTAAGTATTTGATGGGCTGGTGGTAAATCAGCGCTCCTACTGACTGACAGGGGGCCTGTTTCCCAGGCTTCAGCCGCTTCCCTGGCTGTTTTTGTGCCTGCTCGTCCATCAATCTTAGTAGCTGTGAAATTGAATGTGGTTTTCCTTGTTCATTGCAGAGCGAGGCTCCCAATGAGTTTGTGTCCTTGCAATCTGGTGGTTAGCTTCCTCCCTGTCTGTCCCACATAGTCACAGGGAATACCCATGCAGGGGACTTGGTAGATTGCATTGGAAGTATCTCCCACCTCCAAGAGAGCTGTACGGTGCATAATTTGTCCTCATATGGTAGCCTATGGGCAGTGTGCAATGCCCACTTGCAGATCTTGGCAGCTGCGCTCTTTCTGATTATGGTCTCAGAACTCTTGTGTTTTCGTTCCTGTACTTCCCTGCATTTCCTTTTCACTAGGACAGGGTAGGCAATCTTGGCTCTTTAATAATAATAATAATAATAATAATAATAATAATAATAATAATAATAATAATAATAATAATAATAATAATAATAATAATAATA
>JAKJMR010000986.1:170774-182240 GCA_024449315.1 Daboia siamensis | reverse complement strand
TCTATCTATCTATCTATCTATCTATCTATCTATCTATCTATCTATCTCATCTTTCTTATCCAGAATCTAGGAAAGATGATACATCGATAGATAGATAGACAGACAGACAGACAGACAGATAGATAGATAGATAGATAGATAGATAGATAGATAGATAGATAGATGCTAGAAGAGAGAGGGAGGGAGGGAGAGAAAGGGAGAGAGGGAGGGAGAGAGAGAGGGAAGGAGGGAGGGAGAGAGGGGTAGGGAGGGAGAGAGAGGGAGGGAAGGGAGAGTGGGAGGGAGAGAGGGAAAGAGGGAGAGAGGGAGAGAGGGAGGGAGAGAGGGAGGGAGGGAGGGAGGTGGGACCTGTGAAGCCTAGCCTCTAGTCAGCCCCATCCTTCTGGCGGGAGTCTACAGATGTGCTGCCTGCAGCTGCCAGGGACGGAGGTCACCTTCAATGAAGAAGCCCTCAGAGAAAGTAAAAGACCAAAGGGGGCCACTCTCTCTCCGCTCCTCAACCCCAAAACAGGGAACTTGGTAAAGGTGGACAAAACCGTTAGTTCAAAAACTTGTTGGTAGAAAAAATAGATCCCAGCAGTCTGACATTAAGGGTTGTTCATTTTCTCCAGGCTGATCTACCTGCTGGAGCAGAAGTGAGAATTGAAATAGCTCAGAAAGTCAATGTCACATTTGTTGTGTCACCTACTGGAAGCCACATGACAACCCGTTCCGAGGCCTCGTTCTTGTCTGTTGAAAATGGCACCAAGCTCCTCTCCATAGAGACGGTACGTCGTTACTTCGCATGAGTCCCTTTACCAGAGGCCAACAGTCTCAACCTCTTTAGGCATCCTCACCTTCCCCAAATAGCCTATATGATGACACCCTTGTTGAGGTAGAGGGTGTCCTGATGCATCCAACCATACATCTCCAAGGTCATTCCATCAGTATTGCATCACTGGGGCCCTCACACGCCTGCATAGATAGTTAGGGAGCATCTACAGGAAGGAAGGGAGGGAGGGAGGGAGGGAGAGATGGAGACAGGGAGGGAGGGCAGGAAGGGAGAGGGGAAGAAAGGAGAGAAGGGAGAGAAGGAGAGAGGTAGGGAGGAGGAAGAAACGGAAGGAAGGAAGGCACAAGGTACTGGAACATTTTCGTGAATAGGCCAAAGCAGTTTCTTTATTGTCGCTCATCTATATTACAAGAATCTCACCAGACTGGCTGTGTTCCCCCGGGAGCCAGCAGATAAGGCTTTGCTAGTCTGCTCTAGGATATTTAGCGACTCCACGCTGGCACGTCCCTTCAATTCCCCCCGTCCTTGAGCCAGTCATTCCTCCACACTCCTGGGGGCCATCTAGGTCTCCATCCTCTTTCTGTCTTTCAACGGTAGGTGCAGGAATGCAGGGCCAATTTTGGCATAAAAGAGGAACGGCTGTCAATCTCCCTGGAACCAGGATCATGCAGGTACACAGCCGAGGAGGAGGAGGGTGGCTCTTGCTCCAAAGACTCCAGCTGAAGGAGATGGCCTTGAGGTCTCCTCAGAGGCCAGTTTCAGCCACACCCTTGAGGTTGCCAAGGTCAAGTTCTTTTTGATCCTTCCTTCATTGCAAACTCCTCTGAACGTAAATGTAAGGCTGCTGCATCAGCAGATGGATCAGATACAGAGATGAAGGTGGACATGAAAAAATTGCAAAGTAGCTATGTTCTCACCTTCTCCTCCTTCTTCTTCTCCTTACAGGACAATAGAGATTTCTTCCCCTGCTGGAGATGTAAGCCTGAAGCTATTTTAGGATACTGGGATGACACATTTAAGAGTGGTCTTGTCCACCCGAGGGGTGATAGACTTTGGGCTAAGACTGGGAGATAAATAATAACCTGAAGAAGTGATGGATCTAATCTGAGTCAGTCACCGGGACCAAAAGTTTATTCTTCCAAGCTTTGGGGCCTGTACTGGAACCCATCTCCAGAATGTGTGCACTGGGCTGTTCTACGTGATGTATTTGTATCGTTCCTGGTTGTGTGTAGCTTTTAGTTTTTAATTAGAGTGTTGATGGATGGCTATTAAGTCATTTTATTGTTATTTCCTTGTGCCTCTGTGACCTTGGCTCCTAAGTGGGGATGGGCTGGTGATAAATCAGCATTCTTGCTGACTGACAAGGAGCCAGTTTTCCAGGCTTCAATCATTTCTCTGGCTATTTTTGTCCCAGCTCAGCCAACAATTGTAATAGCATGGTCGAAACTGGATGCGTGTCCTTGTTCATTGCAATGTGAGGCCGAAAGTTTGAAAGAATAAATCTTTGGTCCTGGTTGCCGACTCAGATTGGATCCTGCAACATTATTCTGAGCCACGTGTATTTACCTTCTTTCATGAAGAGGACATGTTGCCTCCCCCCCCCCCAAATATTAGACGTTTGCCAAGAGTCTTGTGGATGAGAACCGGTTCTTGCTTGGAGTGAAATAATATCCAGTGATTCCATGTATTTATTCCTCTTTTATACATTGCCTGTCTAGTGTAATAGAAACCAGACAGTCTTTGTAAATAAGAGTAAAGGTTTCTTTTGAGTTAAAGTCCACTTTGGGTTCAATATCACCTGTTTATAATATTCTTGCCCCATCTGGCAGAACTGATTTCCTTTTCTTGGGGACATAGTCTCTACTTCCATTCTGGCCACCCAGCCATGGAATTTCCTGATGTTCTCCTGCTCCAATTTTGACTGGTTCCTTCTCCCTGTTGTAGGTAGAACCAGCAAAGGATTTTATGAAACGTATCATGGATGGTTGGATCCCACAAGCCAATGGTAAGTGTTTGAGACCCTAGAAAGAGTGCAGAGAAAAGGAACAAAGATGATTAGGGGGTTGGATGCTAAAACATGTGAAGAACGATTACAGGAATTGCGTATGTCGAGTTTAGTGAAGAGAAGGACGAGGGGGGACATGATAGCAGTCTTCCAACATCTCAGGGGCTGCCCCAAAGAAGAGGGAGTCAAGCTATTCTCCAAAGCCCCTGAAGGCAGGAGAAGAAGCAACGGATGGAAACTAATCAAGGAGAGAAGCAACCTAGAACTAAGGAGGAATTTCCTGACAGTGAGGACAATTAACCAGTGGGACAACCTGCCTCCAGAAGTTGTGAATGCTCCAACACTGGAAGTTTTTTAAAAGAGACTGGAGAGCTACTTGTCTGGCATACTAGGGTCTCCTCTTGAGCTGGGGGTTGGACTAGAAGACCTCCAAGGTCCCTTCCAACTTTTCTATTTTGTTATTATGTCTTTGGTGATCAAATATTTGGTAGCTCCCCAGGGTGTGGGTGTGTGGAACCATTCAGAAGTGTCGTTAGCTGCTCAGGAGGCACAGACAGCAGTGAGGCGAGGAGAAGCTTCTTCAGTTCTAAAAGAGCTGAACTGAACCTAACTTAGAACTGAAGAAGCTTCTTGGGTGAGAAGCGAAATGTTTTCAAGGAAAAACAAAACCCAAGAAAGCCCAGCTGACTTTTGGGAAAGCGCTTTTGGGACAAACACGGCCTGGATGATCGAGAATCTCCGTAGACATCCTGGCTGGGAAAGAAGAGGTGGGGCCAACATCTGCCTCCTCTTTTGCAGATGTCTACAGCAAGAATAAGATTGTTCTCCCAGGCCTCCTGGGGTTGATGTACAGCGAAGGCGAAACCACCCTCAGTTTTGGAGAGGTGAGTTGGTGGAACCTCGATTGTTTGCGATTGGGTTGATTGTAGCTGGAGAACACGGGCTGCCCCAATGGTCCGGGAGCCATGCAGGGGTCTCAAAACACAGTCACATAGTGCAATTGTATCTCTGCCCCTTTTTTTACTTGGGCACAATGCCACAACTCCTGTAGGGGTGGAAAAAGGGCTCACTGGATGATGTTACCTAGTTGGGTCGTGAAACATCTGCAAGAAAACTACCAAGCTCAGAGAGCACCAAGGACCCCACAGTCCTCCTCCTCCTCCACCCTCCTCCTCCTCCTTCTCTCTGCAAATCTCACTCCCTTCTAGCACTGATGATGTTACCTAGTTTGGTCATGAAATGTCTGCAAGAAATCAACAAAGCTCAGAGAGCAGCAAGGACCCAGAGTCCATTTCCTTCTCCTCCTCCTCCTCCTCCTCCTCCTCCTCCTCCTCCTCCTCCTCCTCCTCCTCCTCTCATCTCTGCAACTCCCACTCCCTTTTAGCGCTGATGATGTCTCCTAGTTGGAAGAAAACAACCAAGCTTAGAGAGCTCCAAGCACCCAGTTCAACCCTGAGCTATAAATATTCTCTTCTATCAGTACAACTGTGTAGCTGCCTCCTTTGTTTGTCCATTTTCCATCTGGTGGCCCCAATTTTGGACATGCAAGGGGGACAACCAGGTGATCGTTAGAGTGCGAGAAAGGGTGTGCAAATAAGAAATAATAGCTGTAATTTTCCAATCTTCACAGAATGTGCTGGTCTTCCACGTGATGATTGAGACTTACGATGAAAATGAGATGGCAGAGCGAATAAGACGTTACCAAGAGAAGCCCAAGACCTCGTAAAAAGGGGAAAGAGTGGAGGTCTCTCTGATCAACCCATCCCCTCCCCCCTTGCTCCTTCAGCCATTGAATCTCCGCCTTGGGACGAATTTGACAGAATTCACACACCAACCAAGAAGATAAAGGCAGCCTTTGTTAATTAATGTCTCTTAATTATTCACTTGTTTTTGCAAACCATTTTGAGGTGTGGTTTATTGGGAAGAACAAATCAATTCATGCCTAAAAAACCCGATTTGGTGCTGCTGGCTGAGGGATCTCTTTCCTTCTTTGCCCAGGAAACTTCTACACGGCTGTGTCTTACTCTCGATAGTAGCAGCTCACTAGGGACTTAGCAGTAATTCTGCCTACATTTCTCAAATAAAATATTCCCATTTCCTCTTCTGCATTTCTTGAGGTTGCTTTGGACTTGCATCTCTTGAGGTTTCAACAGGACCACGAGGGGGTTCTGGAGGGACTCCTGTCCACAGTGCCAGGATGTGGATGGACAGTAGATACTGGCCTGAAAGTTGATCAAATGAACTTCAAAGCAGGTCTGCTGGACCAGCTCATACCCGTTAATGTCAGTAAGTAGCACGTTGAAAACTGGGGATGAAGTCCAGCTGGATGAAGTTATGGGTCCTTCATGCTTCAAATTAGCACCTTGAAAACCAAGGACGAAGACCAGCTGGATGAAGTTATGGGTCCTTCATGCTTCAAATTAGCACCTTGAGAACCAAGGATGAAGACCAGCTGGATGAAGTTGTGGGTCCTTCATGCCTGAAATTAGCACCTTGAGAACCAAGGATGAAGACCAGCTGGATGAAGTTGTGGGTCCTTCACGCCTGAAATTAGCACCTTGAGAACCCGGTGTCAATGCTGCTAACATCGGATGTTCTTGCTTTGGCAAAAGATGAAGAAGCAGCTATTTCATATTTCTACTTGTGTATCACTTTTAGAGTTAAAGTTAGTTGAAGAAGGAAGGGGGAAGGAAGAATGTATGAGAAATTAGTTAGACATAAACAACGGTAGCAGAATGGTCTCAAGGCTGAATGTAACAAGAGATGATAAGAAAGAATTGGGGGGAAGAGCTGGAATTCAGATTCCAGCTTGAGGTCAAATTTCCGATGGACAAGCTCTTCAAAGAACTCTGAGGCATTGTTTGCCTTAAAAGTCTTTTATCAGAGCCCTATAACATCGGCAATGCTTGTTGGAAGCTGGAATCTGAATTCCCCTCCCATTAGCACAATAAGATTAAACACAATTCTCCTCCTTTCATTGCTGTCATTTATCACATTCTCCAATTAGTTTGAAGGGTTAGTGTAAATCTCTTGTTACATTCAGCCTTGAGACCATTCTGCTACTGTTGTTTAAGGTAAAGGTAAAGGTTCCCCCGCACATGCGTGCTAGTCGTTTCTGACTCTAGGGGCCGGTGCTCATCTCCGTTTCAAAGCCGAAGAGCCAGCGCTTGTCCGAGGATGTCTCCATGGTCATGTGGCCGGCATGACTAGTCGCGAAGGGTGCACGGAACGCTGTTACCTTCCCACCGTAGTGGTCCCTATTTTTCTACTTGCATTTTTACGTGCTTTCAAACTGCTAGGTTGGCAGAAGCTGGGACGAGTAACAGGCGCTCACTCTGCTACGCGGCACTCGGGATTCGACCCGCCAAACTGCCGACCTTCTGATTGACAAGCTCAGCGTCCTAACCCACTGAGCCACCGCATCCCATAAACAACCGTTGTTTATGTCTAACTAATTTCTCATACATTCTTCCTTACCCCTCCCTTCTTCAAACAGCTGTAACTCTAAAAGTGAAACACAAGTAGAAATATGAAATAGCTGCTTCTTCATCTTTTGCCAAAGCAAGAACATCCGATGTTAGCAGCTTTGACACCAGGGATGAAGGCCAGCTGGATGAAGTTATGGGTCCCTCATGCCTGAAATTAGCACCTTGAGAAGCAGGGATGCTAAGGAAGGTGAGGTGGAGCTTTGATGTTGAAGAGAATATCGTTCTTCTGCTTTCTTCTTCTCTTCATGGAAAGGGGCATACTCTATGACCCACAAGGAGACAATGTGTGGTAGAGACGATACTAAAGGTGCTAAAGAGATGGGGATGTTTTCAAAATGATGAAAGAAGGTTTATGAGCTCATTCCTGAAATATCACCAGCATTTGTGGTGGGTTTTCACAAAACACTTAACTAGGTGAGCTAAACCTTGGTGGACAAATGCATTAGATACATATATGGCTGATGGTTAGTTTAGGGCAGACATGTCAAACACAAGGCCCGGGGGCCAGATCCGGCCCATGAAGTGGTTTCATGTGGCCCGCGAAGTCATCCTGGAAACAGTGAGGGAACGGCCCCCACTGCCTTGGCCCTGGCCCAGAGACCCTCCTTCTGCCAGAGACCCTCAGATCTGTCCTACTCCTGCCCAGGCCCCCATAGACAGCCTTGATGCGAACGATGTAGGGCTGGCCACGCCCACCCAGTAGGCCATACCCACTCTAGCCACACCCACCCAGTAGGCCACGCCCACCCAGGCCATACCTACCCAGCCCCTTGAGGGCAACCACAATGCTGATGCGGCCCTCAGTGAAATTGAGTTTGACACCCCTGGTTTAGGGTTTAATGTGTCCTAAGAGCTGAGATAATGGGTTGTTTCAGAACACAGGTTATGTTTTGTGTGAATGGAATCCAGGTATTCTAAACAAGATCCATACAGTCACATTAATTATGTCTAGCATGTCTGGTTCAGAGGTAGGCAAACTTGGCTCTTTTATGACTCGTGGACTTCAACTCCCAGAATTCCTCAGCCAGCCCTGCTGAGGGGAAAGGGAGAGGTTTCCAAGCTGAGCCATGCTGGCTCAGGAATTCTGGGAGTTGAAGTCCACGAGTCATAAAAGAGCCAAGGTTGCCTACCCCTGGTCTAGTTTAATGAAAAGAAGGTCTAGGGTTGACATGACTGCAGTCTTCCAGTATTTGAGGGGCTGCCACAAAAAAGAGGGGGAGGTGAGGTCAACCTGTTCTCCAAAGCAGCTGACGACAGGACAAGAAGCGACGGGTGGAAACTAACCAAGGAGAGAAGCAACCTAGAACTAAGGAGAAATTTCCTGACAGTGAGAACAATTAACCAGTGGAACCACCTGCCTCCAGAAGCGGTGACTGCTCCAACACTGGAAGTTTTTAAGAGGAAACTGGACAAGCATTTGTCTGAAATGGTGTAGGATTTCCTGCCTAAGCAGGGGGATGGACTAGAAGACCTCCAAAGTCCCTTCCAACTCTGATAGTCTGTTAATTACTAAGGGGCTGGATGTAAATTCTTTTCTTGAGATATCCAGAATCATGTCCGGTTCTATGATGGAGAAAGCAAAGAGGATGACCTTGATGGAGAAAGGGAAGCTCCATTTTCATACCCCCCCCCCAAAAAAAATAAAATAAAATAAAATAAACCCTGTTATATTGTCTTATTTATTCTCGACAGAAGACTTTTCTCAGAGCTGAGTTTGCTGACCTGGGTTTCCTTCTGGTTACGTGAACTTGGCTCCGAGCTGGAGACAGATCCCAGATCATGATAACACGATATGGCAATGTGTTCACTGTCCCTATTGTGTGTCAGAAGGCACACTGTTTGCGCACTTGCTCCCTCTGGCACCCACACCACCCAGCTTGTGCTGCGTCAGGTGACATTACGCAGCAGGGACAAAGGCCATGTTGAGGAGATCCTGGTCAGCTGGGCACAACCTGGGAGCTTTGGTAGGCTGTCGGTAGGGAGACAGAAGGGGTCTTCCCCCATCTGAGACCACCCACCCTTGGAGATCAGTCTGCTTTCAATGTTGAGGGCGGAACACCCAAATCTGTGACACGTCCCAGTAAAAAAAAAAAAACATACTGGTGAAAATTTGCAAGCAAGGTCGCCCCCTCCAGCATTGACAAATGAAGGGACTAAAATATTTCCCTTCATTGTCTTGTAATAATTTGCATTTTTATTGTGAAATCCCTTTGAGATAGGACTGCTTGGGACGAAGAACAAAAATCTGTTAAGAAATTGCTGTTTCCAATAACCTGGGTGGCTGGTACTCAAAGATCTTTTTGCCTTGTCTGTCTAAGAAAAGTGTCCTGCCCCTTAGAACAGAGAATAATACTTTTGGAAGGGGCCCTGGAGGTCATCTAGTCCAACTCTCTGCTCAAGCAGGAAACCCTATACCATCTCAGCCAAATGGCTGTCCAGTTTCTTCTTAAAAATCTCCAGTGATGGAGCACCCACAACTTCTGGAGTCAGGTTGTTCCACTCGTTAATTGTTCTCACTGTTTCTCCTTAATTCCAGGTTACTTCTCTCCTTGATGAGTTTCCATCCGTTGCTTCTTGTTCTGCCTTCAGGCGCTCTGGAGAAGAGCTTGACTCCCTCTTCTTTGGGGCAGCCCCTGAGAGATTGGAAGACTGTTATCATGTCCCCCCTTCATCCTTCTCTTCATTAAACTAGACATGCCCAATTCCAGCAACCGTTCCTTGTATGTTTTAGCCTCCAGTCCCCTGATCATCTTTGTTGCTCTTCTCTGCACTCTTTCCAGAGTCTCAATGTCTTTCTTACATCATGGTGACCAAAACTGGATGCAGGATTCCAAGTGTGGCCTTACCAAGGCATTATAAAGTGGTATTAATACTTCACCTGATCTTGATTCTATCCCTCTGTTAATGCAGCTAGCACTGTGTTGGCTTTTTTGGCAGCTGCAACACACGGCTGGCTCCTATTTAAGGGATTGTCCACCAGGACTGAGATCCCTTTCACAATTACTAACATTAAGCAAAATTTCACCTGGCCTGCACCTATACAGTTGGTTCCATCCTACTGGATTGAAACTTGATCAAATGATCCCAACGGCAGGTCTACTGGATGCAGTTGTGAGTGGTCCTGCATGCTAGAAATTAGCACCTTGAGAACTGGGGATGCTAAATTAGGGAAGATGGAACTGTGATGTTGAGGAGATTAAACCACTTCTGGTTTCTTCTCCTCTTCATAGTAAGGGGTGTGTGTACTCCAGGACCCATAAGGAGGCAGGGTGTGCTCATTTCTGATAGGAGAGAGATGACACCAAGGGATCTAGTGTGACGGGAACATTTTCAAAATGATGAAAAATAGAGCAGGGTGGGCTTATGGAGTCATTCCTGAGATGCCACCAAAATGAATCTGTGGTGGACCATCACAACACAGATAACTGAAATCAGTGAGCAGGTTATATTTTGTCTGAATGGAATCCAAGCATTGTAAGGAAGATCCACGCAGCATCGTAAACTATCAAAGGACTCAAGGAAATAGGCCTTCTGGAAAAGTCCAGAGTCCTGTCCGGCATCCTAATGGAGAGAGTAAAGAGGATGCTGGATGGAGGAAGGGACGATCTGGTAGGAAAGCAAGAAAAAGGGAATATAGTTTTCAGGTTTCCATGGAGTTTATGTTGTTCTCCACTCTGCAAATCCCACACTCCCTTCTAGCACTGATAATGTTATCTAGTTGGGTCATGAAACGTCTGCAAGAAAACAAACAACTTCAGAGAGGACCAAGGAGCCCACAGTCCTCTTCCTCCTCTTCCTCTCCCTCCTCTCCTCAAAACCCACCCCCCTCTAGCACTGATACCTAGTTTGGTAATGAAACATCCACAGGAACATTATCAAGCCCAGAGACCACCAAGGACACCACAGTCCTCCTCCTCCTCTTCCTCTTCCTCCTCCTCTCCTCCCTGCAAACCTCCCTCCTTTCTAGCACTGGTAATGTGACTCAGTTGGGTAATGAAACGTCTGCAAGAAAATAACCAAGCCCAGAGACCACCAAGGGGCCCACAGTACAAGCATGTTTCTATCCCTCTACACAACAACCAGAGATTGAAGCAAAATCTTCTTTCCATGAAGTTCGAGAGACGAGAGCCACAATCTTATCCGGCATACCTGGAGGTCACCGGACCGGAGATGACTATGAAACAGGATCTTGGCTTTCCTGGTTCGGCTGGGGGTGGGTGGGATTGAAATTGGAAATTGGCGTCCCGGTTCAAGTTGGATCAAAGGCGCCTGCTTAGTTGTTCAAGACACGTTACTCAACTGACCCATTTTGAAGATTTCTAAAGGCGTATTTGCCTTGGAAATAATCACTTGCCATTTTACACCAAAGCAAACATCAGGGCCTTCCCAGAAAGAGGCTCTTTTCCTCATTCCTGACCCGGATTACTTGGTATAAAAGGACCATTGGTTTTGGGTCCACGACATCTTCCTTGGTGACGGACAGGAACCGGGCAAGACCTTGTAAGCCCTCTTGTAAGACCAAGGTAAGGCTCTCCAGTCCTCTCCTTGTTTGTGTGTGGGGGTGCAGATGTTTCAAAGGTTTGTTGCTTTCTGAATTGGCACTCATTCTAAGAATAGAATAGAATAGAGCTGGAAGGGACCTTGGAGGTCTTCTAGTCTCCCTCCTGCTGAAGACAGGAGTCCCCATCCCATCCCAGACAGATGGTTGTCATCTTAAAGGCCACAAGTCCAGGAGGCAAGCTGTTCCTTCAGAAGTTGTGGGAGCTTCATCACTGGAAGCTTTCAAGAAAAGTTTGGACTGCCATCTGTCACAAATAGTGTAGGGTCTTCTCCCTAGGCAAGGGGGAGGGTTTGGACTAGATGATCTTTAAGGTGCCTTCCAAATGTATTCTATTCTATTCTATTCTATTCTATTCTATTCTATTCTATTCTATTCTATTCTATTCTACTCCATCCCATCCCATCCCATGCTATCTTTTATCTTCTCTTCTCTTCTCTTCTCTTCTCTTCTCTTCTCTTCTCTTCTCTTCTCTTCTCTTCTCTTCTCTCCTCTCCTCTCCTCTCCTCTCCTCTCCTCTTCCATCCCATCCCATCCCATCCCATCCCATATCATCCCATCCCATCCCATGCTATATTCTATTCTATTCTATTCTATTCTATTCTATTCTATTCTATTCTATTCTATTCTATTCTATTCTATT
>JAKJMR010000986.1:122788-134176 GCA_024449315.1 Daboia siamensis | reverse complement strand
CCTCCTCCTCCTTCTCCTCCTCCTCCTCCTTCTCCTCCTCCTTCTCCAATTTAGAAGAGAAATGTAGCTATAGATGGCACCTACAAAGGCCAGACCACGTTGCTCTAAGGATGTGTGACTTGATAATGCAAGTATGGCTCCTGTTCCATGGTGTCTGTTGACCTTCTAATTCTCTACAGCTCTGGTTCCTTTGGGAATACTGGGAAGCGTCCAGTATACTGTCTCCAGTTTGCCATTAGTCACAGGACATTTCCTGGAGATCGATTTAAATGTAAGTCTTAAATATAAGCTGCTTTGCTTCATCTGCCTTCTGGTTCCACCAAGAAAGCCCAAGAAAACACGTGAATTATCTGAGCCAACACAAAATGGCTTCAGGGGTCTCCATTTTGGACTCCCAAGAAAGGACTTCCAACAAGGCAGATCAGAATTAGACTAGTAGTAGTTCTCAGAGGAGATCAGTCCTAGAGGAGATCCACCCTGACTGCTCTTTAGAAGGCCAGATCCTGAAGCTAAAACTCAAATCCTTTGGCCACCTAATGAGAAGGAAGGACTCAGTGGAGAAGAGCCTCATGCTGGGAAAGATGGAGGGCAAGAGAAGAAGGGGACGACAGAGAAGGAGGTGGCTGGATGGAGTCACTGAAGCAGGAGGCGTGAGCCTAAATGGACTCCAGGAGATGGTAGAGGACAGGAAGGCCTGGAGGACCATGGTCCATGGGGTCACGAGGGGTCAGACACAACTTCGCAACTAACAACAACAACAACAGTTCTCAGAGTAGTTCTAATTCTTTACGACACAGCAAACCGTAAAAGCAACTAACCCAGACTGATGCTGACAAAGGCCATTATGTTGTGTGAAATGTAGTTCCTAGATTTCTAACTGACTCAAGTTAAGCTGATTGTGTGAATGCAGCCAGAGGGGTTTAAACTCTTGGGCCAGATTTGCACATGTGGACACAGCGATTTCAGATGGCAAAAATCCAACTTTCTGAGTAGGATGTCACCCGATTACACCAATGGTAACCACAAGGAAGAGGTTTGTGTTGGTTTGAGAGAAGGGGAAGCAACCTTAGATAGTGGAGATGGAAATATTTATTTCCTTTTTGGCAATCAAAAAACAAAAGCAAAGATAGCATTACTGGGAACAAGGATGTGGTTTGATTGGGGGGGGGGGCAGGTGTCCTAAATAGAAGCCCCCACCCAGGGAATCTGATCTCTTCTGATCTCTCCAGCAAGGAGAACAGTAAATTCACCTGATTAAACAAAATTTCACAAGGAGGATGATTGTAAACTGTGAAGTCTAGTCTGCGTGACTTTGTGGCTTAAGTTTTTGAAGGGAATCCTGGGACTCTTTTATCTGTGTGTCTCTTGTTTGTATCCCGCCTTTATTATTTCTGGAAATAACTCAAGACGGAGAATATAGCCCAACTACCTCTTCCTACTTTCTCCACAACAGCAACCCTGTGAGGTGGGTTGGGCTGAGAAAGAGGGGCAGGCCCAAAGTTAGCTAAGGCGGGACTAGAACTTGCCATCTCCTGGTGATTGGCTCAACGTTACCCAGCTGGCTTTCATGTCTAAGGTGGGACTAGAACTCACACTTTCCTGGCGATTGTCAAAAGTGACCCACCTGCCTTTCACGCCTAAGGCAGGACTAGAACTCACCGTCTCCTGGTTATTGGCCCAAAGTCATCACCTAGCTTTCACGTCTAAGGCAGGACTAGAACTCACCGTCTCCTGGTGATAGGCCCAAAGTCACCCACCTGGCTTTTGTGCCTAAGGTGGGACTAGAACTCACCCTCTCCCTTTTTCTAGCCTGGTGCCTCAGCCACTACTAGACCAAGCTTTCTCTTTTTTCCTCACTGAAAGTCAAATGCCTTTAAGCACCGTGAGCGGTTAGTGGTGCAGTGACAAATCCTGCTATGCCATCGTAACTCCTGATGGTCGTAAAGCGGCTCCTCCATGTGAAGGACCTGATTTCACGACCTTCTTTGCAGCAGTTGCTAGGCGACCAGCAGCACCATTAAGTGAACGGATGCTTTGCTATGAGTCAGTTTTGCCAAACGGTAGAAGAGAAGGCCAATTTTTGGCCAAGCCACTATGAAGAGCAGTATGGGCGGTGTATAAATTTAATAAATAAATAAAAGGAAAGACAAAGTGGTGGCCGACTGGTGGACGTCAACTCCCAGAATCCCTTGGTCAGCCATTTTGATGGACCTGCAGACTTGGATCCAGACCAAGGGTTTTCAAACTTGGCCCTTTTATGCCTGGTGGACTTCAACTCCCAGAATTCCTCAGTCGGCCATTTTGATGAAACGGTGGGCTTGGATCCAGACCAGGGGTCTTCAAACTGGGCCCTTGTATGACTGGTGGACTTCAACTCTCAGAATTCCTCAGCCAGGCACGTGTGCCTGATTGAGGAATTCTGGGAGTTGAAGACCACCAGTCATAAAAGGGCCCAATTTGAAGACCCCTGGTCTGTACTGTGATTTGTGTAGGTTTGGTCAAAGTTATGCGAAAAAGAACCAAATGTGTATAATAAATACATGTAATTTTTTTAATAAATCAGTCGTGGTTTAATGCATCCAGTATCCTTCCGGTAGTTTGCACCATGACATCAATAAGACCGAAGCAGAGAATACAGGAAGTCCTCAATGTACGACCACAACGGAACCCAAAACTGCCACTGCTAAGTGAGCAGAGTTGTTAAGTGAGTGTTGTCCCACTTTACAACCGTTCTTGGCACGGTTGTTAAGTGAATCACTGCAGTTGTGAAACTACTAGCAGGGCTGTTAAGTGAATCTGGCTTTACCCCCATTGCTTTTTGCTCATCGGACGGTCACAAAAGGGGATCACTTAACGTCAGGACATAAATATGAGCCGGTTGCCAAGCATCTCAAATTCTGACCACGGGACTGTGGGGCAGGCAAAAACAGTCATAATTGTGAAAAAGGGTCATAGTTCACTTTTTTTCAGAGCCGTTGTAACTTGGATCGGCCGCTAAATGAGCTGTCATACATCGAGGACTGCCTATAACGTGGAAATGCCCCTCCCTCATTTTCTGGGGTTTCACGTTGTTGTTTTTCTCTTCCTCCTAGACTGTGGTTGGGAACGTCGTCGGCCCCCTCATCGACTACCCCCTGGGCAAGCCAGAATCTGCCCCTGTGCCACCCAGGGTGCCCATGCCACCCCTGCCGCCCATGGAAGACACCAGCAACTCTCAACTGGGACTGTCGGTCAACTTTCTCAGCTCCGTACTTGGCGTCCTGCAGAAGCAAGGGGCCCTGAACATTGACCTGTCCGATGGGATGGTGAGCTTGATTGGTCATCGATGTATTTCAATCATTGATAGGGTTCCCAAAAGTGCTTCTTTTCCAGGAAGAAACAACTGGACTTTTTTTTTTCCTTTGAAGACGTTTTGCTTCTCATCCCAGAAGCTTTTTCAGGTTCTGGGGAAAGGAAGGATTTATACTCCTTGCAGACAGCTGGTCCTTTGCCTCCTTTTAGAGAGCCGTTGAGGCCACCTGGAGGATTGTCTATTTCCTCAGGGTCACTTGAGTGGTGCAAAGACAGACAAACCTCCAAGTGGCCTAAAGGACTCTTTAAAAGGAGGCAAACAACCAGCTGTCTGCAAGGAGTATAAATCCTTCCATACCCCACCATCCGGTGAGAACCTGAGGAAGCTTCTGGGATGAAAAGTGAAAGGTCTTCAAAAGAAAAACAAGAAAGTCCAGTTGCCTCCTGAAAAAAGATGCACCTTTGGGGAAACCAAGAACTGGATGACTGAGAATCTCCGTAGATAAATTGGTAGGGCTGCCTTTATCAATGCCGTTGGGCAGGGTCCAAAATCTTGGTAGCCTTCAAGCTGGCCACAGAAGAAAGTGGCTTCTCGGAGCATCGGGAAATCCAGAACTTCAGACAACTGGATCCTTGACTTCTAAAGAGGGGATCTGACCTCTGGATCCTGTAGTCTGGTTTCCACTTTGCTTAGCTCCAACTAGTTGGGTATGTCTAGTCTAATGAGAAGAGGGACTAGGGGGACATGATAGCAGTCTTCCAATGTGAGGAACGGTTGCTGGAATTAATGAAGAGAAGGACCAGGGGGGACATGATGGCAGCCTTCCAATGTCTCAGGGGCTGCCCCAAAGAAGAGGGAGTCAAGCTATTCTCCAAAGCACCTGAAGGCAGGACAGGAAGCGACAGAAGGAAACTAACCAAAGAGAGAAGCAACCTGGAACTAAGGAGAAACTTCCTGACAGTGAGAACAATTAACCAGTGGAACAGCCTGCCTCCAGAAGCTGTGGGTGCCGTGGGATGTTTTTAAGAAGAGACTGGACAGCCAATTGTCTGAAATGGTATAAGGTCACCTTCTTGAGCAAAGGTTAGACTAGAAGACCTCCAAGGTCTCTTCCAAGTCAGTTATTCAGTGGGATGACTTGCCTCCAGAAGTTGTGGGTGCTCCATCACTGGAGGCTTTCAAAAAGAGACTGGACATCCATTTGTCTGAAATGGTGTAGGGTTTCCTGCTTGAGCAGGGGGTTGGGCTAGATGACCTCCAAGGTCCCTTCCAACCCTATGGCTCTATGATCCTGCCTCTGGTAAAGAACGGTCCTCACAGAAGGTGGGGGTCCCTACTAAAATATTGCACCCCTCGCTCTTGTGTCCCTAACTGAAAAGTCTGGTAATTAAATGTGCAAAATTTTCTAGCTAATTTACCTGCCACAAGATAAGGGACATTCGCCCTGAGTCTACCGCTGGTCTGCTGGAGTTCCTTCATAAGGATATCCCATAGTCTTCCTGGAATTTTAGGGCAAGGAAGGAAAAATATCTGAAAGCAAAAGTCAGAGGATTTTATTTTTTCACCCAAAGAGTGGTTCTTTGGATAAAACTAGCTCTACTAGCCTTACAATAGCTTCTAACTTTTTCCACCCTTATCCGAGGAAAGAGGAAATTTCGGACCCCTCTGACAGGGACCGAGGCCCAAGTAGCAGGAAATAGATAACGCACCACAACTATTGATGTACACTTGTGGCGTATTTTGCTTTCTTCTACCAGTATCCTGAGCTTCCTCCTCTGATGACCTCAACGCTTGGGGCGCTGATTCCAGCGGTAAGTCTCCTGGGCTGAGGGTTCGGGGAGGGGGAATAAAATAACGCCTTTCAGGACACCGCTGAGCATTGATGTGCCAGACCAGCTGCGCCCAGCGACCTTGCTATTGTATTTCGTGTCCTCTGGCTCAACAGTTGTGCTCGTGAAAGGGATCAAGGTGTCCTGCACACAAATGGCTGGCGCTGTCCCCGTTGGTGGGTGTGTCCTGGCTAGTTCCTTGATCGGGCACTTGTGTATATATAAACAGAGCAGACCGCTTCCCTTCTGGCACTGAGGATGTTACTTAGTTGGGTCCTGAAATGTCTGCAAGAAAACCATCAAGCACCCAGGACCCCACATTCCTCCTCCTCCTCCCCACTCCCCCCTTTCCTCCTCCTCCTCCTCTCCACACATCCCATTTCCTCTAGCACTGATAATCTTCCCTAACTGGGTCATGAAACTTCTGCAAGGAAACTGCCAAGCTCAGAGAATACCAAGAACCCTACAGTCTCCTTCCTCCTCCTTCTCCTCCTCCTGCTCCTCCCCCTCCCCCCTGTCCCTTTCCTCCTCCTCTCCCTTTCCTCCTCCTTCTACTCTCCTTCTCTTTTCCACCCCATTTCCTCTAGCACTGATAATCTTTCCTAATTGGGTCATAAAATATCTGCAAGGAAACCGCCAAGCTCAGAAAATACCAAGGACCCTACAGTCCTCCTCCTCCTCCTCCTCCTCCTCCTCCTCCTCCTCCTCCTCCTCCTCCTCCTCCTCCTCCTCCTCCTCCTCCTCTCCACACACTCCATTTCTTCTAGCACATAATCTTCCCTAATTGGGGCATGAACGTCTGCAAGGAAACCACCAAGCTCAGAGAGCGCCAAGGACCCTGGTTGTTCAACCTTGGGCAATGAACATTCTCTCCTGAGATGTGTTGTCTTTCCTCCGGGTGACCCACAGATCTTCCAGAAGTTCCCCGAGCCTCGGCCCCTCCTGCTGAAGGTATCGGTCCCCGAGGTGCCAACTGTGAAGCTCCAGAAGGACATGGGCTTGATTCAACTTGAAGCCACTTCAGAAATCTTGGCCGTGGAGCCAGATGGTGCCGAGAAGTCTCTCTGCGTCCTCAGCATTGTGAGTATGAAGGCTGGGACATTCCACAAACCATCCTGCCTCAAAGTTCCTTTTGCTTGATAACATGGGAGCAGGGTGGCAGGCCTAAGTTTCATCCAGGACCGTAAAAAAACTCTGTCGGGGTAATGATTTAACCAGCAGATGTAACGTTAGGTGGATGATGCAACGATTAGAATGACTCAGCAAGGTCTGTATCCCTTTAAGAGCCCAAGTAAAAAAGGGAAGACTTTTGCTGGAGTATCTGTCTTTCTTGTCCATTTCCTGCTATAATTGCTGTGTGTTGGAGTTTGCTGTATTACCAGGTGTATATATATTGTTCCTGGTGTATATTGTAGCTAGTGTAATATAAGCCACCATGTAATATAGACCGCTGTTTACTGTATTCACTCCTGGGTTATCTCAGGGCAATAAGGCCGTTCATGCTCTGACAGACTCGATTGTCTGAGTCATGTTACAAGTGGTCCTCGAACTTATGACCTTTCGCTTAGTGATTTCCTCAGGTTCCAACGGATCTACTTGGGGAATGCTTAGAACCGAGAGTCATAGGGCCCATGGTCAGCCCCTCCCCCACATAGTCATGTGACCATCATCTGGGCACACGCCAACCGGACTTCATTTACCCCCATTTGCATCATCCCGGAGTCATGTGACCGCATTTTGTGACATATTATTTATTAAATAAATTTTACCAAATTTATTGGCAGCCCATCTTACCAACTCGGGGTGGGCTTACAATATTATTCATTTTTTGCTGGAAAAAAACAACAACCCAGGGGTTTACTTAATGACCTCAGCATTTCCTTAATGATCGTTACAAAATTTACAACCATTATGATCGTAACCTGAGGACTTATTACAACGTTGCAGCCTGCCTTATTTCACACCAGCTTCTGTGTACAGGAAGTCCTGGACTCATGACCACAATTGAGCCCGCATTCCCGTTGCTGAGACAGTTACTTTGCCTCATTTTACACCTTTTCTTGCCACAGTTGTTAAGTGAATCACTGCAGTCATTAAGTTAGAAACGGTTGTTAAGTGAATCTGGCTTCCCCCATTGACTTTGTTTGTCAGAAGGTTGCAAAAAGAGATCCAGGGACCCTGGGGCACTGCGGCCGTCGTAAATGCAAGCTGGTTGCCAAATGTCCGAATTTCTGACCACGTGACCGATGGGGCCATAACGGTCATAAATCACTTTTTTCAGTGCCGTTGTAACTTTGAACAGTTGCTAAATGAACTGTTGTAAGTTGAGGAGTATCTGTGTATCTATTCCTGCACACCTAGGGCAAAATTGCCCACTTGAGGGGAAAAAAACCCACAATAAAGATGCTTTTTGGAAAAAGCACCTTTGCGATGTGGTCAGGATGGGTCCACTTTTTTCATTCCAGGATGCTTCTTTGCTGGCAAAATTCTCTGTAGAGGACAACAAACTGAAAATCAGCGTTCAGCTGGACAAGTAAGTCAATTATTACGATTGTTATTATTATTATTATTTCCCATTGTCTATCTCAGAGGTCCCCAACCTATGGGTCGCAGCCCACTACCGGTCCATGGCCTCTTGGGCACCGGGCTGCAGGAATGGCTGCCCAGTGCACACGTGCATGTGCACATGCTCACCTCTTGCCCTTCAGTGGCACTAGCTGAGCCGCGAGCCTCTCACCGGCGCTAGCCAAGCTGTGAGTTGTGAGCCTCCAGCCGTTAGGCTCTCACTGGCACTAGCTGAGCCACGTGCCGCACGCCAGCGCTAACAACGCCATTTGCGGAGCGTGCATGATCACAGGCCCGTTCGCGCACATGCAGACACAGCCCCAATTGCATGTGTGTGCATGTGCGCATAAAGGTGCCCGTCCTCCCTTTCCCACAAAGGCTGCCGACGCCTGATCTGTGTGCCTCTTTAAAAAATGTCCAGTGGCTTAATCTTTAAAAAAATCTTTAATCTCTAGTGGCAGCGAGAGGCTCACAACTCACAGCTTGGCTAGTGCCAGTGAGAGGCTCGCAGCTCACCGAGATTAAACCACTGGACATTTTTTAAAGAGGCAATGGACATTAAACCTATCTGGACCGAGATGCCCTACGTACGGTCACTCACGCACTCATTACCTCCCGTATAGATTACTGCAATGCTCTCTACATGGGGCTGTCCTTGAAGACCACCCAGAGGCTTCAACTGGTGCAGAATGCGGCCGCATGGGTAGTGATGGGAGCATCCCGATACTCCCATATTACACCCCTCCTGCGTGAGCTGCATTGGTTACTGGTTGCCCTCTGGGTGAGATTTAAGGTGCTGGTTTGTTGTTGTTGTTGTTGTTAGTTGCGAAGTCATATCCAACCCATCATGACCCCATGGACGACGTTCCTCCAGGCCTTCCTGTCCTCTACCATCTTCTGGAGTCCATTTAAGCTCAGGCCTCCTGCTTCAGTGACTCCATCCAGCCACCTCATTCTCTGTCGTCCCCTTCTTCTCTTGCCCTCGATCTTTCCCAGCATTAGGCTCTTCTCCAGTGAGTCCTTCCTTCTCATTAGGTGGCCAAAGTATTTGAGTTTCAACTTCAGGATCTGGTCTTCTAAAGAGCAGTCAGGGTTGATCTCCTCTAGGACTGACCGGTTTGATCGCCTTGCAGTCCAAGGGACTCGCAGGAGTCTTCTCCAGCACCAGAGTTCAAAGGCCTCCATTCTTTGGCGCTCGGCCTTTCTTACGGTCCAACTTTCACTGCCATACATTGCAACTGGGAAGACCACAGCCTTGACTATACGCACTTTTGTTGACAGGGTGATGTCTCTGCTTTTTAGTGTGCTGTCTAGATTTGCCATGGCTTTCCTCCCCAGGAGCAAGCGTCTTTTAATTTCTTGGCTACAGTCCCCAAAGTGCTGGTACTTACCTTTAAAGCCCGACATGGCTTAGGCCCGGGATATTTGCAGGACCGTCTGCTGCCGGGGACGACTTCCCATCGCCCAGTGGGCTCACACAGAGAGGGTCTCCTCAGGCTGCCGTCGGCTAGACAATGTCGGCTGGTGACCCCCAGGGAGAGGGCCTTCTCTGTGGGAGCGCCAGCCCTGTGGAACCAGCTCCCCCCTGAGCTTCGGATGGCCCCGGATCTCCGGTCCTTTCGCCGCAGCCTCAAAACACTCCTTTTCCACCTGGCTGACCTGGACTGATGACAGGGTTTTTTAAAATGTTTTTAATTTTTAACTCTAATTTTTAATTTATTCTATTGGGGCTTTTAATTTAATTTCTTTTTTAACTTTTGTATCATTGTATTTTATTGTTGTTAGCCGCCCTGAGTCCTTCGGGAGATAGGGCAGCATATAAGTCCCAAAAATAAATAAATAAACAAACAAACAAACAAACAAACAAACAAACAAATAAATAAAGTAGATTTTCTCTCGCAGCTGTTTTAACCTGGCTGTTCTACTTTTTATATAACATTTCTTTAAGAAGGCAGACATAGGTAGTCCTTGGCTTACAAAAGTTCATTTAGTGACCGTTTGAAGCTATGACGGCAATGAAAAAAGGATCGTTTTTCACACTTACGACTGCTGCCCACCCTGACGTGATCCAAATTCAGAGGCTTGGCAACTGGCATGTATTTAGGACAGTTCATTTAGGGACCATTCAAAGTTACAACGGCAGGGAAGAAAGTGACTTATGACCCTTTTTCACAACACCGCAGCATCCCCCGTGGGTCACGTGACTGAAATTCAGACGTTTGGCCACTGGGTTCATACTTGTGATGTTCGCAGTGTCCCCCCGGGTCATGTGATCCCCTTCTGCGGCTTTCTGACAGATTCACCTCACAACTGGGTTGCTAGTTTCACAACCGCCGTGATTCTCTTAACAACCGAGGCAAGAAAAGTGGTAAAACGGGGTCAAAACTCAAAACTGGACAAATGTCTCGCCTAGCGACAGAAATTTTGGGGCGCAATTGCGTCCGTAGGTCGAGGACTTCCTGAATTCGGAGAGGGGTGTGCCTTGAAAGTAGCCCCTGAGGAACTGAGTAGCGCAGCTCAAACCACCGGAGCGGGACGTGGGATACGTTCCGTGGCACTTTGCATGACGTCATCAACTGCTGTGTGGCAACGTCGGTGTCACGCAACGTTTGCTAAAATCTGCCCATTTCCAATCCCAGGGGAGCCCCCGCCCCCCGATTTCATAAGCTGGTCCGCTTGAGGTATTTGGCTTGAAAGACAGTTGCCCTAAAAGACAGCCGCCATTTTGTCCAGTTAAAGATTACACACAAATAGTAACATTTTAGTAATATGTTGTAAGTGGTTCTCTGCCTCCTTCCCTCACTCTCTTCCTCCACCTTCCTTCCTTCCCTCTCTACCCTTCCCTTCCTTCGTTTGCTTCCTTCCTTCTCTTTCCTTCTTTCCTTTCCTTCCTTCCTTTCCTCCTTCCCTCTCTCCATCTTTCCCTCCCTTTGTTTCTTTCCTTTTTCCTTCTTTCCTTCCCTTTTTCCTTCCTTCCTTCCTTCCTTCCTTCCTTCCTTCCTTCCTTCCTTCCTTCCTTCCTTCTCTATCCTCCCTCCTTCTCTTCCTTTGTTTCCTTCCTTCCTTCCTTCTCTATCCTCCCTCATTCCCTTCCTTTGTTTCCTTCCTTCCTTCCTTTTCTATCCTCCCTCCTTCCCTTCCCATTTCTTTCCTTCCTTCCTTCCTTCCCTCCTTCCTTGCTTCTTTCCCACCTTCCCTTCCCTTCCCTTCCTTTCCTTTCCTTTCCTTTCCTCTCTTCCCCGGTGAGATCCCTCCATCTTCTCACTTCCCCTCCCTTTTTCTTCCTGCAGGTCCCGTATCAAGCTGGTTTCCTCCAACGTTGGAGAATTTGACGTAAGAATAAACGTTGCTTCTTGTCTGGGGAGACGGGAAAGGCAGTGCCTCTTTCAGGGAGAGGTTGGAGGAAAAGGTCAACTCCACCTTCACGGACAGTTGCCCTCTGCTGGGGCTTGTAGCCGGGCCTTTGGGCCTTTGGCCAACACTCAGCCGAAGGGCTCCCCAACCAGTCTTGAGTTGGCAGGAAACCCACGCGAGCACAACACACTCCGTTGCTCCATTGCCACTTTAATCACCCGTAAAACTCAACAGGGAAGCTAGGTGGACTTTACAAGCATTTGTAAAGGAAAAATCAATCATCCAGGAGATATATATATGTAAATAGAAATAGAAATAGAAATAGAAATAGAAATAGAAATAGAAATA
>JAKJMR010000986.1:60048-74732 GCA_024449315.1 Daboia siamensis | reverse complement strand
TAGGGGGTCACAAAGAAAAGGGGGGACAACTTGTTCTCCAAAGCCCCGGAAGGCAGGAGAAGAAGCAACGGATGGAAGCTAATCAAGGAGAGAAGCAACCTGCAACTAAGGAGAAACTTCCTGACAGCGAGGGCAATTAACCAGTGGAACAACCTGCCTCCAGAAGTGGTGAATTATTTATTTTTATTTATTTTAATCCCATTTATATCCCGCCCTTCTCCGAAGACTCAGGGCGGCTTACAATTTAAGCACAAACCAAATGTGCTTATCAATAGCCTTCATTCGATGTATATGCCTGCTTATTAAGGCTTTCGCCCCCCCCAAGCGGCATTTTTACAAAGTCAGTTTATTGCCCCCAACAATCTGGGTCCTCATTTTACCTACCTCGGAAGGATGGAAGGCTGAGTCAACCTTGAGCCTGGTGGGACTCGAACCTGTACTAATTGCAGGCAGCTGGTATTACTTAGGGAGGCATTAGCCCTCTGCTCCACCAAGGCTCCAACAGTGGAAGTTTTTAAGAGGAGACTGGACAGCCATTTGCCTGAAATGGTATAGGGTTTCCTGCCTGAGCAGGGGGTTGGACTAGATGACCTCCAAGGTCTTCAAGTCTTCAAGTTCCAAGGTTGGACACCCCTAGCAGAGGGTCCCCTGTTCGAGCATGGGGTTGGACTAGACGACCTCCAGAGGTCCTCAAATGTTTTCTTTTTTGTCATTTTTTCCTTAAGATATGAGAAATGTAAAAAATGTGACGGCTTGTATGAAAAAAAAAATTAAATACTTAAGTGTAACCAATTTTGAGAAAATCTTAACCAGTAAGAATATTTTGAATACTGTGGGGGGAAACAAATGTAAATAAAAATGTAAACAAGATTTACAATAAGGCAATCAAGATGATCGATGAAAAGATGCTTTACATTGATGTGGCTATTATTTGCAGAAACGTGAGAAAAATCTTTATGTTTAATTGTCATTTATTTAAATAAGCACTGTATTAATTTAAGGTTGGCTAAAGAGAATATTGTCGGAAGAAGAAGAAATCAAGTCAAGTCATTATACGGACTACAGAATTATAGAAATTAATTGTTAATTCTTTTTTTAAACACTAACCCAGACATCACCATGTTTACCAAATATTAAAGTATACGTTAAAAATCAATAAAACGTATTTTATATATATAAAAAGTCCTAAAAAGTTCCAAAGTTGGACACCCCTGGAACAGGATCTCCTGCTCGAGCATGGGGTTGGACTAGATGACCTCCAAGGTCCCTTCCAGCTCTTCTGTTCCTTCTATTCTGGATTCCCCGCTTCCCAGAAAGGGCTGGGAAGAGCACAGGATGTATCTCCACCTTGAGCAGAGTTTTTAGTGACCCTCCAGGCTTGGTCAGAGGTTCAGGTTCAAAGGCCACCTACCTGCTCCGACAGCATCTGCACTTCCTGGAGAATGGACGCCACGGGCCGGCTGCGTTCGCGCCCCCGAGTGAAGGGGACGATGCAGTAGCTGCACATGTTGTCACAGCCGCGCATGATGGACCTGGGAGGGAGAAAGTCGTTCCCGGAGAACGTTATGGAGACAACTGGTGGGAGAGGGTGTCAAACTGGGATCTTGCTTTCCTTCCCCCCGCACCCACGCACAACAGATGGCCCTCAGTCTTAACACCCTACGCTGGTCAAAATCGGGGTCTGCTAACACAACGCTGAGCGCATGGGATACTTTGGAAGAGGGTAAGAAGATGCAGAACTGCCCCAAAGGTGTTTCCCTCCCCCACCCGCCCCGCCCCACCCAAAGGACAACTGGATTTTCATGGGGTTTTTTCCTTGAAGACGTTTTGCTTCTCATCCAAGAAGCTTCTTCAGTTCTAAGTGAATGCTGGAGAAGGACTTATACTCCTTGTAGACAGCGGGGCGTTAGCATCCTCCTCTCTCTAAGAGTCATTGAGGCCACTGGGGCCTCAAGAGTCTCCTGGGTAGTGCAGTAGTCCATATCCATTTGTGCAATAGTGTACAATAGTCCGCACCCATTTGCACTATCCAGGTGACCCCGAGAGCACAGACAAACCCCCAAGTGGCCTCCATGACTCTCAGAAAGAGTACTAATGACCAGATAACTGCTAAGGAATATAAATCTTTCCATCCCCCACCATTCGACCTGAAGAAGCTTCTTGGATGAGAAGTTAAATGTCTTCCTCTCTCTCTCTCTCATCTCTTTCTATCTACATCAATCTAACTATCTAGATCTATCATTATCTAGCTGGCCAAGTATCTGGTTATCATCTAGCTATCATCTTATTCTATTCTATTCCATTCTATTCTATTCTATTCCATTCCAGATTTTCTATTCTATTCTATTCTATTCCATTCCAGATTTTCTATTCTATTCTATTCTATTCCAGATTTTCTATTCTATTCTATTCCATTCCATATTTTCTATTCTTTTCTATTCTATTCTATTCTATTCCATTCCATTCTATTCTATTCTTTATTCCTCCATTCTATTCTATTCTATTCTATTCTATTCTATTCCAGATTTTCTATTCTATTCTATTCCATTCCATATTTTCTATTCTTTTCTATTCTATTCTATTCTATTCTATTCCATTCCATTCTATTCTATTCTTTATTCCTCCATTCTATTCTATTCTATTCTATTCTATTCCATTCCATTCCAGATTTTCTATTCTATTCTATTCTATTCTATTCTATTCTATTCTATTCCAGATTTTCTATTCTATTCTATTCTATTCTATTCTATTCTATTCTATTCTATTCTATTCTATTCCAGATTTTCTATTCTATTCCATTCCATATTTTCTATTCTATTCTATTCTATTCCTATTCTATTCCATTCCATATTTTCTATTCTATTCTATTTCTATTCTGTTCTAAATTCCATTCCATTCTAATCTAATCCCTAATGCATCTATGTCTATCATAGCTAGCTATCTAGTTGTAATGAACCTAGTTAGCTTCTCTCTAGCTGTCTTTCTGTCTGTCTGCCTCTTCCAAGGGAGAGTTTAGAAATATGAATTATGTATCAATCAATCAATCTTCACCACCCAGAGCCCCTCCCCAAGGAAGACGGGCGGTTAAGAAACACGAATTCTCTCTATATATAAATTAATCAATCAATCTTGGGCATTTTCCATCTTCCAGGCTCCCAGGCTGGATCAAAGCAGCCAACAAACCGGGTTTCCCCTTACACAAAGGCCGTGGTTGCGCCGGGGCTGAGGTGGACAGGCAGAATGTCTGCGTAGGTCTCGTCCAGAGAGAGCAGGACGTTGGCTGCCTGCTGGCCGGATTCAGCCACCGCCAAGAGCCGGGGCAGGTCTCGGTAAGTGTCCGGCCCGGCCACAATATCGACCAGCTTCTCCTCATCCAAAATTTTCTCCTTCAGCCTCTCGGCCATGCAGCCTGCGAGAAGAGGCGGAAGCGTGAGCCGAAGAGAAGAAAACAAAAACGCAGGGGATCTGAATCTGGAGATTCCATCTTGCTTCGAACCAGATTGACAGATTCAAAATTATGAGCTGCAGGAGAGACAGGAACCCCTTTTGATCTAGCAAGGGGGTGGGGAGAACCACTTTTTAATGCCCCCACAGAGGAAAAGTAACAAGCAAGGAGGCACCCACAGCTGGAAAATTTCCTATTTACAGACGGGGGGGGGGGGGTTCAAAACATTGCGACCCTCTTTTCAACAAGCGTTGACTTAATTTTGTTTTTTTATTATCATCAGCTAGACTTTTATCCATCCGTTTCTGATGCCTTTGCATCCGCACGCTTGCCTCCTTGGAAACGTAGCTGGATTATTCAGATTTTATCCCATAAAAGACTCGAGGGGCTGAGCATGCCTAATCCTCCTTTTCCCTCGTATTTTGCCCACAACAACCCAGTGAGGTGGGTTGGGCTGAGTGAGTGACTGGCCCAAAGTACCCCAGCAGCTTTCGTGCCTAAGGCGGGACTAGAATTTACCATCTCCTGGCGATTGGCCTAAAGCCATCTATTTGGTGTTCGTCCCTAAGGCAGGACTAGAACTCCCAGTCTCCTGACGATGGGCACCAGTCACCCAATTGGCTTTCGTGCCTAAGGCGGGACTAGAACTCCCAGTCTCTTGATGGGCGCCAGTCACCCAATCAGCTTTAGTGCCTAAGGCGAGACTAGAACTCTCAGTCTCCTGATGATGGGAGCCAGTCACCCAATAGGCTTTTGTGCCTAAGGCGGGACTAGAACTCACCATCTCCTGGTGATTGGCCCAAAATCACCCAGCCAGCTTTCGTGCCTAAGGCGGGACTAGAACTCACCGTCTCCCGGTTCCGAGCCTGCTGCTTCCACCACTAAACTGGGATATTGGGGCGACTAACTATGGGAAGCCCCAGCTTTTGAAAAACCTTGCCTAACCGTTCATCCCAGCCCCAGGTTCTTCCGATAGTCCCAATCCAGCTGCAGGTGGCCTCCCGTCCTTCAAGACCATCTGCTCTGAGGGTTTACATTACCTAAGATCCCAATCCGCAGAGACCCCCGGGAGCGTTGCCGTTTGGTCTTGAGTGTTTTGAACACAGCCAGGCGATTCCAGACCGTCTGCTCGGCTTTCTCCCTGTGAAACCATCAACCGTGGGTGAACCTTTGGCCAGGCCTGAGAAATCACTAGAAACTCTGCTCAAGCTGGCAAGGGGTCCCCAGTCCTTCCCTACCCCTTCTGGGAAGTGGGGAATCCAGAACAGAATCACAGAGTGGGAAGGGACCTTGGAGGTCTTGTAGTCCAACCCCATGCTCAAGCAGGAGACTATATGCCAGGTGTGTCCAGCCTTGGAGTTTTAAGACTTGTGGACTTCAACTCCCAGAATTCGGGGAGTTGAAGTCCACAAGTCTAAAGTTCCCAAGTTTGAACACTCTTATACCATCTCAGACAAATGGCTGTCCAGCCTCTTCTTAAATACTTCCAGTGTTGGAGCATTCACAACTTCTGGAGCCAAGCTGTTCCACTAATTGTTCTGTCAGGAAATTTCTCCTTAACTCCTCAATTGTCTCCTTGATTAATTTCCCTCTATTCCTTTTTCTTCTGCCTTCAGATCCTTTGCAGATATAGCTTGGCCCCCCTCTTCTTTGTGGCAGCCCCTCAAATACTGGAAAGCTGCTATCGTGTCACCCCAAGCTATATCCAGATATAGCTAGATTGCACCTCTCACCATCTTTGGTATTGATGGGAAGAACAGTTCAATAACATCTTGCCCACTAACTTGGGTTTGGGTGACAGCAAATGGATCTTTTTTTATAAGAAGAATGAAACTTTGTCAAGAATGAAACTTTGGCAGCTGCGTGCCTCTTCATTTCAACCTGGAATTAAGGAGAAACTTCCTGACAGTGAGGACAATTAACCAGTGAAACAGCTTGCCTCCAGAAATCGTGGGTGCTCCATGACTGGAGGTTTTTATGAAGAGGCTAGACCAGGGGTCTTCAAACTTGGCCCTTTTATGACTTGTGGACTTCAACTCCCAGAATTCTGGGAGTTGAAGTCCACAAGTCATAAAAGGGCCAAGTTTGAAGACCCCTGGGCTAGACAGTCACTTGTCTGAGATGGCATAGGTGGTCCTGCTTGAGCAGGGGGCTGGACTAGAAGACCTCCAAGGTCCCTTCCAGCTCTATTCTATTTTAACATTCTAACTTGCCATTAGAGTAAAAGGGGAAAGAGGGATGTTGCTTTACAATGGGTTAGATGGAGAAGCGAAACCGCTTCGATTCCGCTGAAGACTGTGAGAGCCTGAAACCATTCCAAGGACACCAAAGCAGGTGCTGAGAGGAAGCAGACGGTTCCTATAACAAAGTGAAATTGTTTACAAGGACTACGTGAGAGGGTGGGGGGTTGGCTGGAGAAATTATGGTTTAATTCTATGAACTGGTATCTGGGAACCTCGGAGTTAAGTTTTGCTTCAACATTACCATGCTGTGTTTTCAATAAACAGTGAGATTTTCAGAAACGGAATGAACCTGGATTTTTATCTTGATTTTTGAGCTGGATGATGACACCTACTACGGTGCCACGCCAAGCACAATTCCTTCCCAGATGGCTAGAAAGCAATGGCATGGTGTTTGGCTTCCTTCTGCCTAACAGTTTGAAATAGAGGTAGTCCTCGCCTTACAACAGGGGTCTTCAAACTCAGGAGAAGGGCGGGATATAAATGGGATTAAAATAAAATAAAGTCCAAACTCCATTGCAATATCTTGGCTGTATACACAGATAGCGTTGAGCAGCGATTGTATTTCAGATGGAGTTTTTTCATACAGCTTCAGATCATCCATGTAAAGGAGGTGAACAACCTAGCAGATATTTTTGATGTTTGACAACCAGGCCCTGAGATATTCAGTATTGTTGAGAGAGGAAACAGCGCAATGACAAATAGCGGTGATAGTGAATCTCCTTGAAATATTCCTCTCTTGATATTAAACTCTCCCAGTCTTTCACCATTGACCTGCAACGGTGTCTTCCATTGCGCCATCCATCTTTGCACAAAGATTCTGATGTTTCTACTGACTCCTGTTATTTCTGGGCACTTTGATTATCCAGTCATGTGGCAGAGAGTCAAATGCCTTTTTGTAGTCAATCCATGCCACATTCAGGTTGGTCTTCCTTCTCTTGCAGTTGTCCAAGATCATTTTATTTATTTATTTGATTGATATACCGCCCTTCTCCCGAGGGATTCAGGGCGGCGTACAGGGCAATTAAAATATGACATACAAAAGTTAAAAATAGATTAAATTAAATTCAGCCCCAAACAAAATAAATTAAATTATGAAATTTAAAACCCCAATCCCTGAGTCCAGGCCGGCAAGCTCAAATAACCAGGTTTTCAGGTCACGGCGAAAAGAGCGAAGGTCGGGAGCCATCCGGAGCTCCACAGGCAGCTGATTCCAGAGGGCAGGCGCGCCCACAGAGAACGCTCTCCCCCCGGGGGCCGCCAGCCGGCACTCCCTGACCGATGGCACCCTGAGGAGGCCCTCTCTGTGGGAGCGCATGGGGCGATGGGAAGTTGACGCCGGCAGCAGGTGTTGCCGTAAATAATCCGGCCCCATGCCATTTAGGGCTTTATAGGTCATCACCAGCACCTTGAATCTCACCCAGAGGACAACTGGGAGCCAATGCAGCTTGCGGAGGTGTTACATGGGAGTATCGGGAGATCCCCATCACAACTCGCGCGGCCACATTCTGCGCCAGCTGAAGCCTCCGAGTGGTCCTCAAGGGCAGCCCCATGTAGAGTGTGTTGCAGTAGTCTATTCGAGAGGTCACGAGCACATGAGTGACTGTACGTAGGGCGTCTTGTCTATTAGGAGTTGATCTTTTGTTCCTCTGCTATTGGGGCAGTTTCCTTTCTGCTCAGGTGGAAAGAAATTGTTTTCAACTAGATGCTGTTGGACTGCATCAGCTACCACACCAGTTAGCAATTTGAAAGTTGTTGGTAAGCAAGGCATCAAGTTTAAAGAGGGGGTAAATGATGCTGCATGTTACAGTTATTTCTAAATCCAAGCAAACTAGTAATCTCTCTTGTCTTACCTGATGGAACATGTGACAAGCAGAACCACGTCAGCCTAAAAGAGAGAGTGGGGGGGAGAGAGAGCTGGCATTATTAAACATAAACAGGGTTAGGAAAAAACATTTTGCCTTCTGTGGGGTCAAACCTTCCACATCTGCACAAAATGGGCCTCTTGCCTAATAGAAGCCTTTAAAAAGCTCCATTTAAGCAGAAAAAAGCAGCCTCTAACATTCAAGCGAGAAAGAACATGGGTGATAACATGGGGCTCGGAAAGCGGTAACCAGAATGTTTCTCCAAAAGTCCCAACCTTACGACATAATTAATTAATTAATTAATTAATTAAATTCACCATCAGTCAATTGCAAAAGGCGGCCTTACTAGGAACTGCTTCCATCTTGCGACAATATCTGTAATAGCATCAAACATCCACATCTGCCTATCCCAGGTCCTTGGGAAGGACTCGATAGGTAGACAAAAAGGCCAGATCCAGTCTGAACATCTGGCTGACTGCGTGATGATCAATAATAACACAACTTTATGACAGCATGAAGCAGCCAGGATTATTGTCACAAGACACAATTTGACTATGTCAGGATGTTGGGCAGAATAGCGGGGTCCTTGGTGCCGAGTTTGGCTGCTTTGTTGCAGACATTTCATTACCCAAACTAGGGAATAGTCAGTGCTAGAAGGGAGACTAGTTTGCGAGGAGGAGGAGGAGGAGGAGGAGGAGGAGGAGGAGGAGGAGGATTGAGAGGTCATTGGTGCCGAGTTTGGTTGTTTCTTTGCAGACGTTTCATGACCCAACTAGGTAATATCACCAAGGTTGCAAGTTCCTTGATATTATTTCTTGATCATTGGCCTAGTGCTAATCTTGGTGTTAACCTCTGCTCATCTGGTTGTTGATTGCTGGTGGTTGAGTTTTTCTCCAAATCAAAAACCTACTTGGCCAAGGGAAAAGCGTTTACAAACCTCGACCTTAGGGAAGCGTATTACAGGGTCCGGATCAAAAAAGGAGACGAGTGGAAGATGGCGTTCAACTGTCCGTTAGACAGCTACCAGCTTCGAGTCATGCCATTCGGTTTGCAGGGAGCCCTTGCGGTGTTCATGCAACTCATTGATGAGGTTTTGCATGAACACCTGTACCGCGGGGTGCTTGTGTATTTGGCCAACATCCTGATCTACTCCTCCAAAATGGCAGACCGCGTCCGACTCGTAAGACAGGTGTTGGAAAAACTGCTGAGGGCCCAACTATATGTGAAGCTGTCCAAATGTGAGTTCCACCAAACCCAGTTGGATTACCTAGGGTACTGAATATCGGGGGAGGGGGTGGAGATGGACCCAGGTAAAGTCAGGGCTGTGTTGGAGTGGCAGGCCCCAAGAACCCGCCGTCAGCTGCAAAGCTTCTTGGGGTTGGCCAATTTTTACCGGCAGTTCATCCCCTCCTTTGCTGCCGTCGCCTTACCCCTAACGGACCTGCTCCGTACCCGACAAGCAGCGGCCAACCCAGTCAACCTCTGGCGTGGTCGTTGGCCTGCCAAAAGGCCTTTGAGGACCTGAAGGCCCTCTTTACTAAGGAGCCAGTTCTACTGCATCCAAATCCTGACTTGCCGTTCATTGTCCAAGCTGACGCCAGCGACGTCGCGGTGGGAGCAGTTACTCCAGAGGAACAGCCAAGGGACGTTACAGCCCTGTGCCTACACCTCCCGTAAGCTAACAGATACAGAACGAGCATGGGCAATATGGGAGGAGGAGGCGTTCGCCATACGCTGGGCACTGGCGACGTGGCGACATTTCCTGGAGGAACCATTCGAGGTGTGGACGGATCACAAAAATCTGGAGGCTTTGCAGACGCCACGGCGCCTGTCCCCAAAACACATACGGTGGGCGCAATACTTTCAGTGCTTCCGCTTTCGGTTACTGTACCAGGGGGCAAAAACTTTCTGGCAGATGTACTTTCACGCATGCCCCAATATAAGAGCAAGTGGGAGGAGGTAGTACATGCCATTATTCCTCCCTTCAGGCAAGCGGTGGCGCAAGTGGTTGTACACCATCTGGCCAGCAACCTGGTCCAGGTACTGCAGAAGGCCACCCAGGACAATCCCTGGCTGTGGGATGACCAGGCCCTGCTAACGAAAAGGGATGGACTGGCGTGGAAGGGCGATAAGTTATATGTCCCACAGGCGGTGAGGATAAGGGCATTGCAAAAGTGCCATGATGTAAAGCAGGCAGGACACTTCAGATTCCTCAAGACCCTGCACCTAGCGAGACGCCAATTCTGGTGGCCCCAGATGAAGATGGATATTGAAGCCTACGTACAGGGCTGCCCTCTGTGTGCCACTGCAGCGCCTCGTACCGGGAGGCCACCAGGGCTGCTGCAGAAAGTGACGGATCCAACCCGACCATGGGAGGAGATAGCAATGGACTTTGTTGTGGAACTGCCGGAGAGCCGTGGTTACATGGTGATCTGGACCGAAATACCTAGGGCCATTCCGGATCACAAAGATCATCAACACAGTAGCCGTTCAGCTACAGCTACCCTGGTTCTTGGGGAAGACACATCCGGTTTTCCATTCCAGCCTGCTGAAATCGGCAGAGGGGACCCCCTTGAGGCCTGTAACAAAAGCCCCGGGGCCCGTTATAGGGGACCATTATGGGTGCAGGAGATACTGGACTCCCGGCTCCGGCAAGGCCAGTTGCAGTACCTGGTGTGGTGGAAGGGATACCCTGTCACAGAGGCCTCATGGGCGGGGGGTAGCAGACGTTCAAGCTCGACTGGTGAGGAGGTTCCAGCGACAGCATCCCAGGAAGCCGGGGGGGGGGGGGGGGGGGGGGGTTAGCTTAACTATCTGCCACAGCGGGTGATTAATCATATGTGTCTCCTTATTTTCCAGGTGGAGCCCTGGTGGAGAGGCTGCCTGTCAAGCCCGGTGGGCTTGCCATTTCAGGGAAGGGAAAGGGAGGGAAATTCCCCTTTGCCCGAGGAATCCCTCTGCCTGACCTCTGGGCAGCTGAGGCTCCTGGCTGCATGCTGGACTGCTGGAGACAAGGCTGGAGGTTGGAGGCGGAGGCCAGCTATGCCGGTTTTAGGGATGGAGGCCGGATGCTGGCTGGTTGGGTGGGGGGTGGAGCTAAGGGGATTGCCTGTATATAAGGCACCGGGAGCAAGTCACTCCCACTGCTGACTTTATTTGCTGTTAATTGCTTTATTAATGGCCATCACTAAACACTGGTCAGAACGTTCCTGCCTAGCCAGCTACCTTGTTGACCATCATTTATCATTGGTGGAACCAGGGCGGGTAAGGACTCTGACACTACTAACAGGAAAAAAAGCTAAGAGTAAACAATAATCGAGTCAAGAACATTCCCACCAATGCTGACGGGCCCACTCCCTTCTAGCCCCAATGACGTCACCTAGTCGGGTCATGGAATGTCTGCAAGGAAAAAAACAAACAAAAACTAGCGCAGAGAACACCAAGGACCCTTCTTCCCCCCCCCCCCCCCCCTTGTACTGGGTCTGTCTGGGACAGGGCAACGAACGAACGAACGAACGAATGAACGAACGATTGAACTGGCACTCCCTTTAACCCAGCCGCTGAATAAGGAGGCCCCTGCCAAGAAGCGGCCAGCCTGGAGCTCAAATACCTCTGCCAGGTTTCTAGTCCTCTGGTAGCCGCTGCGCTGGAGGATGGCCCAGGCTGTCTCCGTGTCGCTGACGTTCATCTGGCAGCCGAAGGTCTCCAGATAGACTACGAGGCAAAGAAAGGAGGAGGGGAAGAGAAGAAGGAGGAGAGATTCCTTAAGGGAGGGGTCGCTAAGTAGTTGTGTCCTTCATTTTGGAGGTGGCTCCATTGTCACTGAACGTTGTTCAAAGTTACAACAGCATTGAAGAAAGTGACGGCCATTTTTCACACCTACAGCATTCCGTTGCAGCATTCCCCAGGGTCACATGATTAAAATTCAGACGCTTGGCAACTGACTCATACTTATGATGGTTGCAGCGTCCCGGAGGGTCATGTGATTGCTTTTTGTGACCTTCTGACAAGCCAAGTCAATGGGGAAGCCGGGTTCACTTAAGAACCGTGCAACTGTTGATAGAGCACGCAATCTAGGCGTCCTCCTGGATTCACGACTCAGTTTTGAAGATCATATTGGAGTCGTGGCTAGGGGGGCATTTGCCCAGGTTCGCCTGGTACACCAGTTGCGCCCCTTTCTGGACCAAGATGTCCTACGTACAGTCACCCACGCACTCGTTACCTCCCGTATAGATTACTGCAATGCTCTCTACATGGGGCTGCCCTTGAAGACCACCCGGAGGCTTCAGCTGGTTCAGAGTGCGGCCACACGGGTAGTGATGGGAGCACCCCGATACTTCCATATTACACCCCTCCTGCGTGAGCTGCATTGGTAACCAGTTGCCCTCCGGGTGAGATTAAAGGTGCTGGTACTTACCTTTAAAGCCTGACATGGCTAAGGCCCGCGATACTTGCAGGACCATCTGCTGCCGGGAACGACTTCCCATCGCCCAGTGGGCTCACACAGAGAGGGTCTCCTCAGGGTACCGTCGGCTAGAAAATGTCAGCTGGCGACCCTCAGGGGGAGGGCCTTCTCTGTGGGAGCGCCAGCCCTGTGGAACCAGCTCCCCCCTGAGCTTCGGATGGCCCCGGATCTCCAGTCCTTTCACCAAAACACTCAAAACACTCCTTTTCCACCTGGCTGACCTGGACTGACAGGGATTTTAATTATGTTTTTAATTTTTTGAAAGAGGACCAGAAAACTGGTTTTTTGATGACTGATGAAAACTTGGTAAAACAAATTAGAGATCAAGGTCAAGCACATATAAAAAGGATATATCTTGCATTGATAGAAATTGATTCAGAGATGGAACTTGTTAAAGATTGTATGATAAAGTGGGCTCAGAATTTTCAAGAAGTTATTACAATGGATACTTGGGAAAAGATTTGGGTGAGAAATGTAAAATTTACACAGGCCCAAAATTTAAGAGAGAACTTTTATAAAATGTTTTATAGGTGGCATTTGGATCCTAAAAAACTAGCATGTATGTATCCGAATTGCCAGCCCAAATGTTGGAGGTGTGGTTGTGAGGACACAACGTATTTTCATATATGGTGGACTTGTAAAAAGGTTAAAGTTTTTTGGATAAAAATTTGGTGGAATATGCAAAAAATATTCCGAATAATATTATATTATATATAATAATATATATTCAGAATAAATATGGGACTAAAAAGTTTCACTTAGCATTTGAATAAGTAGCGGATTTATATGATGTATAATTAGCTTGTAGTTATTTTATTAAGAGTTAAAGTGCGATAGAATTTAATATCTTATTGTTCTTTGCATATTTTAGATTATGTTTGTTTGTATTTTTAAACCCTGTATTTAGCTCTGGGAAGTCGGGGAGGGGGGAGGGGAGGGAGGTTTGGGGAGAGGGGAAAGGCAGGGGTTTTGTATTCAAAAATGTATTGTAAAACTTTTCAATAAAAAAAATTATGTTTTTAATTTTTAACTCTAATTTTTAATTTATTTTAATTTTAATTTTAGTTTATTCTACAGGGGCCTTTAATTTTTATTTTTATTTTAATCTTCTGTATTTATTGTACGTTATTGTTGTTAGCCGCCTTGAGTCCTTCGGGAGATAGGGCGGCATATAAGTCCAATTAATTAATTAATTAATAAACAAACTTAACTAACTAACTAACTTATCAGCTGCATTGATTTCCTGAACATCTGTGGCAAGAAAGGTTGTAACATGGGTCAAAACTCACTTAACAACGGTCTCCCTTAGTAATGGAAATTTTGGGCTCAGTTGTGGTGGTCAGTTGAGGGCTACCTGTAGAATTGTAAGCAGCCCCTCTGAGCCAAGCAGCCCCTCAATACCCCTGGACAAATGGCCATTTCCCACAAAGAGAAACCCCCCCTCCCACATCTGCAACTAAGCCCACCTAGGATAAAAATTCAAATCCAACTCGATTCTTTGTAACTGTCAGGACAGCTTTTTTAGCAGCCACATGGAAGTGATTTGACACACTCCTTTTGAGACTCCCCGGCCTAACCTGGAAAGCTCAAGATTTCCTGGTGGTCTCCCATCCATCCAAATACAGGTTCAACCTTGCTAGGAGCCAGACCGTTCCTTCATCGTGAGGGAACTATTTTGACGCTGTAAGTGGGCAAACTCACCTTGGTTGCCCAGCAGGACACAAGGAGTCTCCCCCCCACCCCCCAAAAAAATGTCTCTAAAGAAAATCAAATCAGCCCTTGTGTAGCCGGAAAAGTATGGTGGATCGGCCATACTCACCTTTCTTTGGGGAATCTGCCATGGTGAGGGGTCCAAGGTAAGGGGCAGGGTCTTCCGGGACTTCCGCTGGCAAGCGGTGGGCATCCTGTGTAGGAGCAGCCGATTGTAGGAAGTGCTGCAGAGACGGACCCCCAACCAGTTTGGAGCGGAAATCTTGGAGGCTTCCTTCATCTCTTTGTTTTTTGAGGGGGGGCTTTGGATCCGGACTGCAGGTCGAAAGCCAGGCTTGGCATCCCAAGCGCACGGACCAACACAGAGGCCTCGGGCAGACCAGGGCGCTGCGCAAAGCCAGCATCTTGGCACGAGGCCCTTCTGTTCCCTAAAGCAAGCAACAGATTAGAAGTATCAGTCAACTCTTGCTAGGTGCCCTTCAAACAAAATGGGGGGGGGGACGACGACCACAAATCATTTCGAAAAGCGTTGTGAACGGATGAGCCAGTCTGTCTCTCAACTAACCCACCTCTCAGGGTTGTTGTGGGGAGAAGAGGATGCTTTGTACCTAAAATACGGAATAAATGCTTTATCCCATGTTCTTTACCTAAAAGGTTGAAATAAAGTTAGGTAGGTTGGCAGACAGGCAACAGATAACAGAGATAGATCGATAGATCGATAGATCGATAGATCGATAGATAGATAAAATAGAGATAGATGATAAATTAGATGGACAGACATATGAAAGATAGATAGATACATACAGATTAGACAGATATAAAAGATAGGATAGAAAGACAGACCGATACGATATAGAAAGACATAGATGATAGATAAGACGTACAGATATAAAAGAAATAGATAGATAGATAGATAGATAGATAGATAGATAGATAGATAGATAGATAGATAGATAGAT
>JAKJMR010000986.1:35656-50291 GCA_024449315.1 Daboia siamensis | reverse complement strand
CTCCTCCTCCTCCTCCTCCTCCTCCTCCTCCTCCTCCTCCTCCTCCTATGACTGATGATGTTCCCTATTTGGGTGATGAAACATCTCCAAGAAAACCACCAAACTCAGAGAGCACCAAGGACCGCACAGATCTCTTCCTCCTCCTCTTCCTCTTCCTCCTCCTCCTCCTCCATGCCAAATCCATTTCCTTCAAGCCTTGAGGATGCTCCCTAATGGGGAAACTGCCAGAAAACAGCCAGGCTCAGACAGCACCAAGGACCCCACAGTTCAAAGGTTGTCCAGCATTGCCTGCTCGTTTCCTTCCCCCAGCCAGGTGCCCTCTAGAGTCCGGCTGGACTACAACACCCACCATGTACAACACCACCCACAATCAGCCAGCAGAGGGACGAGGGCTGGAGAACACTCACTTGTGCAAGGGGGCTGCATGTCAAAGTGGGGGTGTCAGTGAGGGAACCCGCTCTCCTTTCCCATCAGGCCAAAGAGCAGCCCAGGGTGGGTTTGCCCGCCCTTCCCGAGTGTCCTTGCACAGTATCTCTTTTCCAGAGAGCAGGACAAGGAAGTTGTGAGAATGGCCTCTTGGGTCGACCCAGGGCTCTGGGCTGGGAGGTTCTGCCTCCTGCTACGCTGTCATGTCTCCAGGGTCCTGCAGCCTCTCCGCTTCCCAGGCCTCCAATCCACCCCAAGGGAAGGCAGTGTGTGTGTGTGTGTGTGAGAGAGAGAGAGAGAGAGAGAGAGAGAGAAACAGTGGGGCTCTGGCAGATTGGGAGGGGAAGAAGAGCGGGAAGATTTTCCAAGGCTGCAAAAGGATAGAAGGGAAGATCCTGCCTGGAGCAATGTTTGTCCAGCGTTGAAGTTCGGCTGCAAAGGAATGAGCGCACACGCACGCGCGCGCACACACACACACACACACACACACACACACACAGAGAGAGAGAGAGAGAAGACAATAAGATAGGAAACAGAAGCCTCTTTTGCTGGAGAAGAAAGCTTTGGAAAAACTGCAGGGTAAAATAACATAGGAATGCTGGCTGAGGAATGCTGGGATTTGAAGTCCACAAGTCATCAAAGGGCCCAGTTTGAAGAGCCCTGTTTGAGAAAAATATTCCTTTATCTTCTCTACAGATCCATCCCCCATCCCCCAATTCCACAGAGCAGAAGCCAAAACAATACGACTGGCAGAATGTCTCTCTTTTCGCACCCGTTTTCGAGCCCACCGACTCGCTTAGTGACTGTTCAAAGTTACAAGGGTGCTGAGAATAGTGACTCATGGCTGACATTTACACCGACGATTGTTGCGGCATCCCCGTGTCCTGGGATCAGAATTTGAATGCTTGGCAATGGACTCCTATTTATGACGGTCGCAGTGTCCCGGTGTGGGAAGTCAGCCCCACCCCCTGGGGAAAAAAATATTTTTGGGAATATTAAAAGGCAGAATATTATATTTCCCCAAAGAATCTTCAAGGCAGAAACTTCTCCCCTCACTCCCCAGCCAGACAGCTCAGCAGAAACCAGCTCTGTAGAAATGCAGATGTGATAATCCATTCAGGAAGGTTAGAGGCTTCCAGCTAGAAGCTTAGGAAGACAAAGACCCCTAAAATCTACATATCCCACGCAAAGTCTAAGACAGAATAGGATTAACCTACCAATGCCAAAGGGGCACTGTGGGAAGTCAGCCTCCCCAGAGAAGGAAATATTAAAAGGGCAGAAAAAGTATATTTCCTCAAAGGATCTTAAAGAGGCAGAAAAGCATGCCCAGTTTTTCTTAATAGCCCTAAATCTCCCTCCCCCAAGCAGAAACCAGCTCTGTAGAAATGCAGGTGTGATAATCCATTCAGGAAGGTTGGAGGCCCCCAGCTAGAAGATTTAGAAGACCCCTAAAATCCACACACCCCACCCAAACTCTAAGACAGGACCTAATAGGATTAACCCACAAATGCCAAAGGGTCACAGGTCAGAATACATGACACAGGAAATACAAAGCCTCAAACAGGAACAGGAAACAACTCCAAACAAAAGGCTCCAGAGGGTATAAAAACCCACTCCCTACAAGTGCTCACCCCCTCTCTTTCTTCCAGAGCCATCTTCCTGTCTGGCTCTGCTCTTCAATAAACTGCAACCTTCTTTCTAAAGCAGTTGCCATGTCGTTTATTCCCGGCTTGGACGGGACCGTGATGAAGATTTTTCTTTCAACCCTGGGGTCACGTGATCCCCCTTGGCTACCTCCCGACAAGCAAAGTCAACGGGAGGAGGGAAAGCCAGACTCACTTCAGGACTGCAGTGACTCACTTAACAACTGGGGCAAGGAAGGTTGTAACGTGAGGCAAAACTCACTTCACACGCGCCTCGCTTAGCCGCAGAAATTTTGGGCTCAGTTGTGGTAATAAAGTTGGAGACTCCCTGTACATAAATCATAATTATTAACCAGTGGAACAATCTGCCACCAGAAGCGGTGAATACTCCAACTCTGGAAGTTTTCAAGAAGAGACTGGACAGCCATTTGTCTGAAATGGTATAGGGTTTCCTGCTTGAGCGGGGGGTGGTGGGTTTGGACTAGATGACCTCCAGGGTCCCTTCCAACATCATCATCATCATTATTATTATTATTATTATTATTATTATTATTATTGTTGTTGTTGTTGTTGTTGTTGTTGTTGTTGTTTGTTGTTGTTGTTGTTTTGTTGTTGTTGTTATTATTGTTGTTTTGTTGTTGTTTTTGTTGTTTTGTTGTTTTGTTATTATTACTATTATTATTATTATGTTGTTATCATTATTAAAATAATGAAATGTGCTTCACCCCCTCCTGTCTCCACCAGGTGGCGCCAGATGCAGATGCAGCAGGGCAGAGGGGGGGGGGGGGCTGGCATTGCCATTCCTGCTCTGTCTGTAGCTTGGCAGAGGCTCCGGTGGCAATCCTGGTTAAAACCTTGTCTGCACATCTCAGCAAGGGCTGTCTGCGCCAGCCGTAGAGACCGCTTTTTGCAAGGAAACCGGCTCAGGAGATCCAAAGCTGTGAACATCTTTTCCCCGGTGGCGGGGGGTGGGGGTGGGGGAAATCCCTTCTTGCTAAGAGAAAAATACTTTTCTGGGGGGGGGGGAGGAGAAGGGTTGAGTTCTTTCTGAGTCTGTGCTGTGCAGAGCCGAGGAGGAGCAGGAGGGGGATCGGGCAGGAGCCACGTTTGCAGAGAGCAGGGCGGTGGGGTCCCAAGCCTGCCAGCGAAGACGTTTTATTGGGACAGGAGCGGAGAGGTCCAGGCACTTCCCAGCATCCTCCTGCAAGGGTGTGTGTGTGTGTGTGTGTGTGTGTGATTTCTTGGTCTTCAGCCTGAGCTCAGGGTTGACTGGGCCTTGTCTTTTGGGTCATTCCTCAATGGGAACCTTGGGGAGATGTTTTACTACTGTAAGATAGAAGAGAATATTTGTAGCTCTTGGGGGGGAGGGGGAGGAGGAGGAGGAGGAGGAGGAGGACTGGGGAATCCTTGGTGCTCTCTGAGCTTGATTGTTTTCTTGCAGACATTACCAAAGTAGGAACATCATCAATGCTGTTCAATGTGGGACCCACAGTCCTCCTTCTCCTCCACTCCACAAACCCTTCTTACACTGATGATGACCCCTAGTTGGGTCATGAAACACCTGCAAGAAAACCACCTGGCTCGGAGAGCACCAAGGACCCCACAGTCCTCCTCCACTCCACAACCCCCACTCCATTCTAGCACTGATGCTGCTACCTAGTTGGGTCATGAAACGTCTGCAAGAAAACATCCAAGATCAGAGAGTAGCAAGGACTCCATAGTCACTCTCCTCCTCCTCTCTGCAATCTCCACAGCCGTCTAGCACTGCTGATGTTATGTAGTTGGGTAGTGAAACGTCTGCAAGAAAACAGCCCAGCTCAGAGATCACCAACGACCCCACAGTCCTCCTCCTCCTCCTCCTCCTAGCACTGACGCTACCTGGTTGGGTCATGAAACATCTGCAAGAATGTACTGCTGCTACTGCTAAGCTTGTAAGCCGCCCTGAGTCTTTGGAGAAGGGCGGGATATAAATGGAATTTAAAAAAAGAAAGAAAATGAGAGAGACAGACAGACAGACAGACAGAGGGAGACAGGAGAGACACAGAGAGAGAGAGACAGAGAGAGAGAGAGACAGAAAAAGGGAGACAGGAGAGACAGAGAGAGAGAAAGAAAGAGAGAGAGAGAGAGAGAGACAGACAGACAGACAGACAGACAGAGGGAGACAGGAGAGACAGAGAGAGAGAAAGAGAGAGAGAGAGAGAGAGAGACAGAGACAGAGACAGAGAGAGACAGAAAGAGGGAGACAGGAGAGACAGAGAGAGAGAAAGAAAGAGAGAGAGAGAGAGAGACAGAGAAAGAGAGAGACAGAAAGAGAGAGACTTGATAGAGATTTTGTTCTTCTCTATCCCCACTCATGAACCTCTTGGATGAACTTTGGGGTCAGTTCCACTCTCTTTCAGTTCCAAAATCAGGATGGTCCAGTGTAGAAGATGCTGGATCACAAGTATGGAGACCTGAGTTCCGGTCCTCCTCAGCCAGAGAAGCTCTCATATATCTAGCTGGCACTGAGGGATATTTTGGAAGGAGCGTTGCACGTTTTGTACAAGAGGTGGGACGGCATCCTTCAGATGGAGAAGAAGCATCTTGCCTTGAACGTCAACATGGGCAGAGTGAGGTCGTCTTTCTCCCAGCTGGAGAAAAAAGCAGCTTCAGAAGGCTTCTATCAACTTGATGCTGGCCTGAATTTCCATGGAGAACAACTTTTACAGAAGACCAGAGTTACAGGATTGGAAGGGACCTTGGAGGTCTTCTAGCCCAACCCCCTGCTCAAGCAGGAGACCCTAGACCATTCCAGACAAATGACTGTCCAGTCCCTTCTTCAAAACCTCCAGCAATGGAGCACCCACAACTTCTGAAGGCAACTTCTGTTCCATTGGTTGATTGCTCTGTTAGGAAGTCTTTCCTTAATTTTAACTCACTTCTCTCCTTGGCTACTTTCCCTCCATTGCTTCTTGTCCTGCCTTCAGGAGCTTTGGACAAGAGCTTGACTCCCTCTTCTTCGGGGCAGACCCTGAGATACTGGAAGACTGCTATCATATCCCCACCACCACCACAAGTCCTTCTTTTCTCTAGACTGGCCATACCCAATTCCTGCAACCGTTCTTCATATGTTTCAGTCTCTGGGCCTTTAATCCTCTTCGTTGCTCTTCTTTGCACTTTTTCCAAAGTCTCCACCTCTTTTTTGTAACGCGGTGGCCAAAATTGCTGGCCAAAATTGGATGCAGGATCGGAAGGCTTTATAAAGCGGTACTTTTTTTACCTTTTTACCAGCATGGTGTGTCAGCCCATTGACCAGGACATTTTGGGGGGGGGGGGGGGAGCAGAGTCCTGGTCTAGTTCTGGGGAACTGTGGTTTAATTGATGGGATAAAAGCAAGCCATTCCTTTGATTGCTCTGCTTGCCTTGTCTGTTCATATAGCCAAAAGGCGCTAAAAGTAATCATTCCCCCAAGCCATAATTAAAAGCATCTCCAGCTGAATTAACCATAATCTAACATAAGTGAACAAGGGAGAGGGGTGGGGAGGGAGGGAGAGGATAATTGTAGAAGCCGGAGACGAAATGGCCATGAAAGGCGAAATATATACAATTAGCTCCAGTGAATGTGTATCTGCTCAAAACAAAATCCAGGTGACTCACTTCCAGGTAAGTGCCTAGCTGTGATTGCATGATAAATGTCGGTGGTCCTTGCTGGAAACACAAGCTCCTTCTAAGAGCCAGGTAAATTAATACCTCCAGCGCGGCAGGAAGTCTTCAGCGGTGGAAACACCTGGAGAAGTTTGTCTCACTTAGAAAGGCAAGAACATTAAGCTTTGGTGTATCTGGGGAGTCTGTAGGATGTGGTCAAAAAAGTCAAAACAAGGCTAACAGAGGGCCCTGCTCCCCCCCCCCCTCACACACACACACACACAAACACAGCAAGAGTTCTACAGGTGTTTATTCCAATCCCCCAAACAGGTCCTCAGAAAGCATCCCCATGGCACAGGTGCAGATTGCAAATACAGCACCGCAAGAGTTGCTGGGTAACGGAGTCCAATGGGCACACACAAAGTCCAGGAAAGCAGTCCGAAACGGCTCAGGACACAACAGCACCAGCACACAAGACATGGAACTGGGCAGGTTGCTCAAGTGATGCTCAAGTCCTCGTGGTGGGATAGGCGACGCCAATGCAACTCGTGTGTAGCCTTGCTGACCGGCATTGTGCCTGCCTGCTCTCTGCTCTTCGTGTCCTTGGATCAGGAGGAAGAGTGGACTCCATCTCCTCTTCATTGCTAATAGGTGGCAGATGGAAAAGATAATCAAGCAATGAATCAGTAAACACCTAGAGGCAAACAGTGGTATAGGTCCTCTTGCTTGAGCAGGGGGCTGGACTAGAAGACCTCCAAGGTCCCTTCCAGTTCTATTCTATTCTATTCTATTCTATTCTATTCTATTCTATTCATTACCAAAAGCCAACATGAGTTTATCAAAAACAGATCATGCCAGACAAATCTTATTGCATTCTTTGACCAGGTGACAAAATTAATGGACCAGAGGAATGCTGTGGATATAATTTACTTGGACTTCAGTAAGGCATTTGATAAAGTATTTATATTTATATATTTATATTTATTAAACTTATATACCGTCCTTCTCACGTAGGACCCAGGGTGGTTCACAAGGCAATTAAAACAACATTACAATACAAAAATTAATAGCAATTAAAATAGATTAAATTTTCCTTGATTAAAATCTAAAATCTCTGATTAAAAACCCAATTACAATAAGTTAAAAATTAAAAAATCCTCAGTCCTGGCCGGAAAGCTCAAAGAGCCAGGTCTTCAGGTCCCGGCAGAATGAACGGAAATCAGGGGCAGTCCTAAGCTCTACGGGTAACTGGTTCCAGAGGGCAGGCATGCCCACAGAGAAGGCCCTCCCCCTGGGTGTTGCCCGCCAGCAATCCTTTGCCAGCGGCACCCTGAGAAGGCCCTCCCTGTGGGAGCGCACAGGACGAAGGGAACTTGACCACAATCTACTACTTGATAAGATAGACCACAACCTACTACTTGACAAGATAGAAAAATGTGGGCTAGACAGCGTCACCACCAGATGAATTCGTAGCTGGCTGACCGGCCGTACTCAGCGTGTGGTCCTCAATGGAACTGCATCTACATGGAAGGAAGTGTGTAGTGGGGTGCCCCAGGGCTCTGTTCTGGGCCCAGTGCTCTTCAATATCTTCATTAATGATTTGGATGAGGAGATAGATGGGGAACTCATCAAATTTGCAGATGATACCAAGCTGGCAGGAATAGCCAGAAGATAGGCTTAAGATACAGGAGGATCTGGACAGACTTGCACACTGCGTGCCATCTAACAAAATGAAATTCAATGGTGAAAAAAGTAAGGTTCTACATTTAGGCAGGAAAAATCAAATGCACAGGTATAGTATAGGTGGTACCTTGCTCAACAGCAGTAACTGTGAGAGGGATCTCGGAGTCCTAGTGACAATCCCTTCAATATGAGCCAGCCGTGTGCGGCAGCTGCCAAAAAAGCCAACACAGTGCTAGGCTGCATTAACAGAGGGATAGAATCAAGATCACGTGAAGTACTAATACCACTTTACAAGGCCTTGGTAAGGCCACACCTGGAATCCTGCATCCAGTTTTGGTCACCACGATGTAAAAAAGATGTTGAGACTCTAGAAAGGGTACAGAGAGGGGAGGGGAGGAAAAGGCCATTTAAACATACTTTGTGTGTGGATGGGCCTGTATTTTTCTAAAATTTAAGAATACCAGAAGCGAGTGAAACGCAAAACATATGGTAAAAAAAAAAATTACTGAAAAGCAAAGGACAACACCCACTGGAAAGTATACACTGAATAAGTGTGTAATTTGAAAGACAGATGCAACACTTCAAACCTCTATATTTAGAATTTCTCACCACCAAGGTGTCTGGGCCAATGTAAGAGGAAATACTTTGTGTATGAAACCAAAAAAGAGAAGCTGATTTTAATTAAAACCACCCACCCCCCAACTGGTGGGATTCTTCGCTTCTTGGGTTAATTCTTCAGCCGAGCTAAAATCCCCACAATTTAAATGCCCGTGATCCTGAGAAAAATGCCAAATAAGCAGTTCTCCAAAGGGTCTGTCCGGCAATGAGTAACAACAATTAGATTCATTTCTTTTGCCGCCCTGTCTCATGATGCTTTCAGAAAAATGTACAATAAAACGATTATCACGAACTGTGTTGGAAACTTTTGGCCAAAGCCTTCTGCAGAAAGGAATAAAATCTATTTGCCAACCATTTTTTTTTTCCCCCTTTGTTTTTTTCTCTCCATAAATTTCCCTTTCTGCAATCTGTTTTTGCGGTCTGGCTGGGTCTATGGATGCAGGGTGTCTTCAGAGAATGGTCCAAAAACTTGGTCAGTGGCCGGGTTGTTTTGGACCCGACGCCGCAAGCACCGTCACTTGGATACGAATTGATTGCAAGCATGCAGAAATGGCAGGAACTGCATTCGTTCATTGGGATGCCTGTTTACTAATTCAATGCTCTCCTGAAATACAGGAAGTCCTTGATTTATGAATGTTCATTTAACAACTGTTTGGAGATATGATGGACTCCAAAAAAGGGAGGGAGGGAGGGAGGAGGAGGAGGAGGAGGAGGAGGAGGAGGACTGTGGGGTCCTTGGTGCTCTCTGAGCTGGGTGGTTTTCTTGCAGATGTTTCATGACCCAACTAGGCAGCATCATCAGTGCTAGAAGGGAGGAGGAGGAGGACTGTGGGGTCCCTGGTGCTCTCTGAGCTGGGTGGTTTTCTTGGAGATGTTTCATTATCCAACTAGGGAACATCATCATCATCGGAGAAGGAAATGGACCTTGAGGTCCTTTTTTGCTCTCTGAGCCGGGTGGTTTCCTTGCAGGCATTTCATGACCCAACTAGGGAACATCATCAGGGCTAGAAGGGAGTGGGGTTTGCTGTTTACATACACGGCCTGCCATGCCAGTGTTCTTAGTGGTTCCATGAATAGGCTGTTATTTACTGTTGTTTGTCTGAGTTCCTTGATTGGGGTATTGTTTAATCCTTGATGGCTGGCCTATTGTTAATCTTGGTGTTAATCTCTGCTTCTCAGGGTGCTGACTGCTGGTGAGGAGGCCATGCTGGGTCTTTCCGCTTCCTGAATGGCATGTAGCTGCGCTTGATCTCTGTGTGCCTGTGGATGGCTCCGGTAGCTGTGCCTCTAACTCAGCTCCTGTCCTGAGATCTGGAGAGCCTTCAGTTTGGGGTGATTAGCAGTTCCCATTTCAAATGGAAATCCCAGGATAGGTCCTGGGTGAGCCTCGTTTCCGGCCCCCCCCCCCCCCGGGATTTGTACCGCTCCTGCTCAGTGTCCCCTGGCAGGATTTGGCCAGGTTGCTACAACAGGTTCCCAATGGCCTTTTGGTAACAGTCAAGGAGGCAAGTTTGCCATCCCCCTTGAAACAGAAATGTGGGGTACAGCAACACACACAGAGAGACACACACAGGCACACAGACAGACAGACAGACAGACACTTCCTATCTTCATAGACTGCCCAGATCGGAAATGAGAAGGATCTTTCTCTCACATAACCCTCTCTTCCTCTTCCCCCCCTCCTCTAACACCCCCCCCCCCAAATACTCTCTCCAACTATTTGTGGCTTTTCTGCTTTTCGAAAAGTCACAGCCCCTCCATTCAGTCTCTCTATCTTTTTTTTTCTTTCTCTCTCTTTCTCTTTTTCTTCTTTCTGTCTCTCTTTCTCTTTCTCTTTTTCTTTCACTGTCTTTGTCTTTTTCTCTCTCATTCTTTCTCTTTTCTGTCTCTCTCATCTCTCTCTTTTTCTGTCTCTCTCATTCTTTCTCTTCTGTCTCATCTCTCTCTCTTTTTTCTTTCTCTCTGTCTCTGTCTCTCTCTCTGTCTGTCTGTCTCTCTCTCTCTCTCTCTCTCTGTCTCTCTCTCTCTCTCTCTTCAAGGTCATCCCGGCCCAGCCTTCTGATCTCCCTTGTGTCTTCAGCTGTGTCTCTGGACATCAAGTCACCAAGCAAAAATGCTGGACCGCAGAGGGGAGGGAAGAACCGGAGGGCAAGAGAAGAACAGAGAGCTTTTCATGGACGGGACATGTCAGTCTGCCCTACCCAAACAGCAAACTCTGAATATGCCTTTCATGGGGAAGAAGCTGAAAATTCAACAGGGAGTGCGGGTGCGGGGGTGGGGTGAGGGCTGAGAAGCTTCTGCAAGTCTCAGGAAGACCAAAGAAGAACATCTGAAGGAGTGTCCTCTGGAGGTAACCAGCCTCAGCTCAGAGCTGCAGCCAGCGCAGCCATCGCCCATTTCTTCACCATGACCAGCTCTCCTCCTGCTTCCCTCAGCCTGCCCAACCTGGGCGACGTTGGTGGGGAGAGAGGACTACGCTGAAGAATGAATTATTCAAAGCTTGAACTGTTTAAATCTGACATTGGGGAGGCTGTTCCGCTGGTTAATTGTCCTCACCGTCAGGAAATTCCTCCTTAGTTCCAGGTTGCTTCTCTCCTTGACTAGTTTCCATCCGTTGCCTCTTCTCCTGCCTTCAGGCGCTTTGGAAAAGAGCTTGACTCCCTCTTCTTTGGGGCAGCCCCTCAAATATTGGAAGATGGCTATCATGCCCCCCCCCCCCCCCCGCAGTCCTTCTTTTCTCTAGACTGGCCATTCCCAAATCCTGCAGCCGTTCTTCGTATGTTTTTTTTTTTTGTCTTCAGGCCTTTAATCATCTTAGTTGCTCTTCTTTGCGCTTTTTCCAAAGTCACAGCATCTTTTTTTTGTAATGTGGTAACCAAAACTGGATGCAGGATTCCAGGTGTGGCCTTGCTAAGCCTTTACAAAGCCGTACTCAAACGTAATGCGATTTTGATTCTTTGTCTCTGTTTACGCAACCCAGGATTGTATTCGCTTTTTTGGCTGCTGCCGCACACGGCTGGCTCACGGTCAAGTGATCGTCCACGAGGACTCCAAGGTCCCTCTCACAGTGACTGTTTTTGAGCCAGATCTCGCCCAATCTGTACTTTTATACCTTTGGTTTCTCCTGCCTAAATGTAAGACTTTGCTTTTCTCCACACTGAAACTCATTTTGTTGGACAGGACCCATTGCTCAAGTCTGTCAAGATCTTTTTGGATCCTAAGTTTGTCTTCTGGGCTCTTGGCTACTCCTGCCAGTTTGGTGTCATCTGCAAATTTGACGAGTTCCCCTTCTATTCCCTCAAGCAGGAGACCCTAGACCACTTTTGCATTGTGTACTCCAACTGGTTTGGGTTAACGTCAGCATCCGCAACACGCCGAAGTCCTGTTTGGATTGAGGCGCTCGGTAAACCACACAAATAAGCAACCGAAATTCCAGAGAACTCTGAGCGTTTGCACGACCTCTTCCTCGGGACTCGCAGGCTGGCTTCCAATGTTCTTGACTGGGATCAGAGGGGGTCAAGCAGAGGTCCCGAGTTCCCTTTTGGAAGACCCCTGGACCTCCCTCTGGGCGGTACGAAATGCCATAATAGCAGAGAATGCACATGGGTTGGGGGTTTTTTGAAAAAAAATAATTAGATTTTATAGGGTTAAGGAGTGGGGTAAGGGAATGGGAATTAGGGTTAGGATACAGGAAAGATTGGGGGTGAGGGTTAGGCTTACCCCCAATAACATTCAATATTTGGCAAACAGCATATTGTCTGGGTAAATATATATAAATAAAAGTAATAAGGCTAATAATTGATAACAATGATAGGTATAATAGATTATCATACTAAGTTTTCAACGTATAGTATTTTTCTTACTCAAATAAATTCAAAATTGCATATCACATTCCTTTCTCTCTAACTCGCTTATCTAGCCATTTATTCCAAGTTCTATAGTAAAGTGAATGCTCTTTCTCCTTAATCTCTAAAGTTAATCTATCCATTTCTGCACAATCCAATATTTTCTTAATTAATACTTCTTCCGTCGGTAGCTTTTCATTTTTCCAATATTGGGTGTACATGATTCTCGCTGCTGTCAATACATGTAATGTTAAGTATCCGCTCGCCTTGTCATAGTTGGGGCCTATCATTCCTAACAGAAACAATTCTGGTTTAAATTCTGTTTGTTTTTTAATCATCTTCTCCAACCATAAGTGTATCTTAAGCCAAAGCCTTTTAGCTTTAGGACATGACCACCAGATATGGTAATAAGTACCTGGTCTTTGGTTACATTTCCAACAGACATTTGAAGTATTTTTAAACATTTTGGCTAGTCTCACTGATGTCACGTGCCATCTATAAAACATTTTATACAAATTTTCTTTATAGGGTACAGCTTTGGTTAATTTAATATTTCTGTCCCATAACTTTTCCTGTTCTTCAAGCTCTATTTTTTGCCCATATTATCATTGTTTCTTTAACTTGTTCCTCCTCCATCTTTAAGTTAAGCAGAAATCTATAGAGTTTTTTAATCAGCTTTTCATCTGTTTTTAACAATATAAGATCAGGTTCTGTCTGTTCCTTATAGAGCCCATTGTTTTCACATCTATTTCATATCTTGATTGGATTTGCAGGCATGGCCACTGTGTTAGGTCAATACCTTGTTGTTGTAAGTCTTGTCTAGATTTCAATCTTCTTTCACTGTCCAGTAAGTCTTTATATGTTAGAAGTTTATCATAGTTAATTAAGTTTGGGTAAGCAAAAGCTTCCATTGTTGAAAGCCATTCAGGTATCTTAATATAATTTTTTTTCTTTTATTTTTTCCCATTCAAAGAGAAGTGCATTTCTTAAAGCATGGTTCTGGAAATATCTATGCGCTTTATTCTTCCCAATGCACACGTTTCATGACCCAACTGGGGAATATCATCAGTGCTAGAAGGGAGGAGGAGGAGAAGGAGAATTGTGGGGTCCCTGGTGCTTTCTGAGCTTGGTGGTTTTCTTGAAGACATTTCATGACCCAAATTAGGTAACATCATCAGTGCTTGGAAGGGAGGAGGGTTGTGGAGAAGAAAGAGGAAGAGGAGGAGGAGGAAGAGCGTAATCAAGGAGAGAAGCAACCTGGAATTAAGGAGGAATTTCCTGACAGTGAGGACAATTAACCAGTGGAACTCCTTGCTTCCAGAAATTTTATTTTATTTTTTATTTTAATCCCATTTATATCCTGCCCTTCTCCGAAGACTCAGGGCGGCTTACAATCTAAGAATCAATCAATGTGCTTAGCAACAGCCTTCACTCTATGTATATGCCTGCTTATTAGGGCTTTCGCCCCCCCTCCCCAAGTGGCATTATTACAAAGTCAGCTTCTTGCCCCCAACAATCTGGGTCCTCATTTTACCTACCTCGGAAGGATGGAAGGCTGAGTCAACCTTGAGCCTGGTGGGACTCGAACTTGCACTAATTGCAGGCAGCTGGTGTTACTTAAGGAGGCATTAGCCCTCTGCTCCACCAAGGCTCTTGGGCACTCCATCACTGTAGGTCAATAATAATAATAATAATAATAACAACAACAACAACAACAATAACAATAACAACAACAACAATAATAATAATAATAATTTTATTTGTATATCGCCCTTCTCCCGAAGGACTCAGGGTGGTGAACAGGGCAATACATATTAAAAGACAAGAATACAAAAATTAAAAGAGATTAAACAAATGCCCAAAAACTATGACAATAAGTTAAAATACATAAAAAGCAATAAAACCCAAACCCATCACCCATCAGGCCAGGCCGGCTTGTTCGAACAGGTAGGTCTTTAGATCGCGTCGGAAGGAGCGAAGGTCGGGCGCCATCCGGAGCTCAACCGGGAGATGGTTCCATAGATCCGGTGCGCCCACAGAGAAGGCCCTCCCCCTGGGGGCCACCAGTCGACATTCTTTGACCGGTGGCACCCTGAGGAGGCCCTCTCTATGGGAATGCACTGGGCTGAGGGGGGTTAAGAAGAAGCTAGACAGCCACTTGTCTGAAATGGCCTGGGTTCCCCTGCTCAAGTGGGGGTGGGTGGACTAGAAGACCTCCGTGGTCCCTTCTGGCTCTATTCCATTCTAATGCCCAGCAAGGAAGTCCACACATTTTAAAATACAGGCAGTTCTCAACTTATAACCACAACTGAGCCAGAAATTTGGTTTGTTAAGTGGGTCTTGACCCTTTTTATGACCTTTCACGTTAAGTGATTCACGTTAAGTGAATCACCGCAGTTGTTAAGTTAATAACTCGGTCGCTAAGTGAATCTGGCTTCCTTCATTTGTCAGAAGGTCGCAAAAGGGGATGACATGACCCAACCAGGATATTGCAACTGTCATAAAATGGGAACCAGTCGCCCAGCATCTGAATTTTGATCACGTGACCCTGGGGGAGGCTGCGACGGTCGTAAGTGTGAAAAATGGTCACAAGTCATTTTTTTTTCAGTGCCGCTGCAACTTTGAACGGTCACTAAGCGAGCTGTTGTTAAGTCCAGGACCTTCTGTATGCTGGCTGGGGAATTCTGCGAGTTGAAATCTACCCATCTGTCAATTGTCAAGGTTGGGAAACTTTAATCAATCAGTCAATCAGAATAGAGCTGGAAGGGACCTTGGAGGTCTTCTAGTCCAGCCCCC
>JAKJMR010000985.1:0-14869 GCA_024449315.1 Daboia siamensis | reverse complement strand
AGGGAAAGAAAGTGGGAAGGAAGGAAGGAAGGGATGTGGATGGAAGAGAAGAGAGGGAGAGAGTGGGAAGGAAGGAAGGAAGGAAGGAAGGAAGGAAGGAAGGAAGGAAGGAAGGAAGGAAGGAAGGAAGGAAGGAAGGAAGGGAAAGAAAGTGGGAAGGAAGGAAGGAAGGGGTGTGGATGGAAAGGAAGGAAGGAAGGAAAGAGAGGGAGGGAAGGAAGAAAGAAAGGAAGGAAGGAAGGAAGCAGAGGGAAAGAGAGTGAGAAGGAAGGGGTGTGGATGGAAGGGAAGGAAGGAAGGAAGGAAGGGAAGGTGATTGGGGACCAAAATGGAGTTATTATTTTGTGTCAACTAATGCACCCACATTTTTTAAGCCAAGAAAAACTAGCAGGTCGTTTCCTTGGCGTTCAGTTTTCGAAGACAAAAAAACAAAAGGCGATTTATTTATTTTAAAAAAATAGTAATTTATTTTAGGACACGTTTTAAAAAAATAGACCACGATGCAGAAAGGTATATCCAGCTTACTTCCAAAAATAGAACAAGGGGGGGGAAAAAAAAGTTACAATGACGTCAACAGACCTTATCGAATACATAAAGCTGATACAAAAAGGCAGAGACCAAGAAAATTTCACATGCAAAAAAAAAGTAAGTCAGAATTAAGTGAAATGAAGTTTTAAAAAAAACAAAACCAAAAAAATAATAACCCACCATAACGATGCAAAAAAAGAAAAAAAAAAGATATTTTAAAAAGCATTTGCCAACGTGTCGAACAGTAAACCACGTCTGAACAAGTTCAGATAAAAAAAAAAGGAAAAAATCTGTGCAGTGGCGACACCAACCAATAAATTAAAACTGCCTGAAATACGCAAGGAAATATCCTGCTTCCTGGCTCACCTCAACGTTTCGGATTCCTCTAGTACCGAGGCCCACTTGGCATCCGAGAGAATGCAGGGACTCTTCCGGCCCTTCCGGTTAATCTCCACGTGGAGCCGATCCATGAGGAACTTCAGAAATTCCTGAGCGTCTTGCTGGCTAGAAGGAAAAAGGGAGGAAAGATCACAAGCTGGTGTTAATTTCCCAAAGTGTGAGATAACGCACCCCTGGACAAAAGAGATGGATCGTAAATCCTTTTTAAAAATTCAGATATTTCAGAGCTAGGGAGCACATGACCTGGCCGCTAATATACGACAGCAGCATTTCCCACATCTTAGCCATTTTAAGCTGGTTGGGGAATTCTGGGAATCGAAGTCCACCTCTCTGAAGGCATGCTGGTTAGGGGATTCTGGAAGTTGGAATCTACCCGGCTTAAAGCCTGCTGGGTGGGGAATTCTGGGAGTTGAATTCCACCCATCTTAAATCAAGCTGGCTGGAGAATTCTGGGAGTTGAAGTCCACCCATCTTAAAGCAGGCTGGCTGGAGGATTCTGGGAGTTGAAACCGTCATCTTAAGGCAGGCTGGCTGGAGAATTCTGGGAGTTTATTTTATTTATTTATTTATTTATTTATTTAAATTTATATACCGCCCTATTCCCGTAGGACTCAGGGCGGTTTACAGGGAAAATTAAAATACATAGCATACAAATTAAAATCAGTTAAAACTATGATTAAATTACAGTCCCTGAAGTTAAAACTAAAACCCAATTAAATTAAATTAATTAATTAACCCCTCAGTCCACCTCTCTTAAACCATTCTGGCTGGGGAATTCTGGGAGTGGAAGTCCACCTATCTGAAAACACACTGGCTGGGGAATTCTGGGAACTGAAGTTCTGCCCCTTCTCAAAATGGCTAAGCTTGTGAAACTTTGTAAGGGTGCAACTTTTGCTTCTAGTGAGCATTGGGAAAAATAGGTTAGGCGCTGAGGGGACCGGGCGGGTCTCACCTGTATCCTGTAAAAGATGGGACGTATTTCTGAAAGACGGACTTAAAGCGGCTGGGGTTGGCGGCCTCGACGGTATCGGGATGCCACAATGTGGCGATGACATCTGCAAAGGCTGGAAAGAAGACGGAGACACACCCAGCTCTGGTCATTTTCTCCACTTTCCCATTCCAACTATCAGCAGCTTGCCCAAAAGCTCACACAGCGTGGACTCTTTACACCTAATTCACTAGGTCAATAAGTTAATGGACCTAAGTCTGCACTTCTGTACATCCTGTTGGGGATGAATTTCCTAAAGCGTACTGAACTGAGAGGAACTTAAATTTTAATTGGCGACACAATTGTACAGTGAACAGAAAAACTTCTCTCTCTCTCTCTCTCTCTCTCTCTCCCCCCCCCCCCCCCCCCCCCGCCAATGGTTTAATTAATGGCTGAGATATTCTGGGGTTTCTCAGAGAACTGGGCGGCAGAGAAATGTAGTCAGTAAAGGAAATAAATTGTCCCCAAGAACAGACCGGTGGGCTCTGCGAGGGTCTTCAAGCATATATTGTAAAATCTTCTTTTTGTAAAACTCTTTAAATAAATAATAATTAAAAAAAAGACAGCATCCCGAGCTACAAAGCTTCTCTCCGGGCTGTTCTGAGGCTTCGTGGGGCGGTGGCTCTCCCATTTGCAACCCCGGGCTAAAAACAGCCCCCAGGTGACCGAGGGACAGGATTGCCCTGGCATTAAGGCTTCTAATTATACCCTTAAGACCGGAGTGCTTATATAATCGCAGCCTGCAAAACTCTCGGATTAAGCTTCTCTCGGGAGACCAATTAAGCTCTCTGGGTGGCGGCAAGCGTATTTACGAGGGCGAGAAAGAGGGGGGTGTGGGTGGGTGGAAATCTTCTCGCCACCCCCTTTCTTTACCTTCCGTCAATTCCTGCTGGGCCCGGAGCGTGCACGGCTGCTCCTGCCGAAACTCTCGACGGAGGCAGTAGTCTCGTAAGGCCTTGGTGCTACTCAGGCATTGCAACACCGCGTTCATGAAGCACTAGGAAGGAGGGAGAAAAAAGGGCAAGGTGAGACCTCCCACCTGCAGCCCAATTGGACTGGGGTGGGGTGGGGGGGGGCAGTTGACTTCTCATATCTTCCTTACCGTGTTACCAAGGTTGCGTAGACCTATGTGCCCGGAGCCTAGCAGGAGCGTGTGATGTGTCTAAAAAGAAACAAAACACCAGAGAAAATGAATTGTTGACGGGCTTGTTGTGACAGCTTGTGTAACGAGGTAGTTTGATTGGCGTCAACGTGGATCGATTCGGTTAACGTGGACTAAATTCCCATATGCGAATAGACAAAACGGAACGGCCCATGACAGGGGAATGTAATCTTGTTTGAAGATGCCCTTCCTCTCACTCTGGGGATGCTCACCGTTGCCAGCCCCTTCATTGCTGGAAGGGACCTTGGAGGTCTTCCAGTCCAACCCCCTGCTGAAGCAAAAAAACCCTATCCAATTTCATGGTTCTCCAATCTCTTCAGGAAAACCTCCAATGACGAGGGAGGGAGGGAGGGAAGGAAGGAGTAGAATAACAGAGTTGGAAGGGGCCTTTGAGGTCTTCTAGTCCAACGCCTGCTCAGGCAGGAAACCCTATACCATTTCAGGCAAATGGCTGTCCAGTCTCTTCTTAAAAGCTTCCAGTGATGGAGCACCCACGACTTCTGGTGGCAAGGAGTTCCACTGGTTAATTGTTCTCACTGTCAGGAAGTTTCTCCTTAATTCCAGGTTGCTTCTCTCCTTGGTTAGTTTCCCTCTGTTGCTTCTTGTCCTGCTTTCAGGTGCTTTGGAGAACAGCTTGACTGCCTCTTCTTTGGGGCAGCCCCTCAGATATTGGAAGACTGCTATCATGTCCCCCCTAGTCCTTCTTTTCATTAAACTAGGCACCTGTCTCTGCAGCGTCCTGTTGCAACTCTCCAGCCACCCGCCCTAAAGGCCATCAAGCAAACAGCTTCAGGTTTGAAGTCACAACGGCACTTCACACAACCAAGCTCAGAGAACACCCAGGACCCCACAATCCTCCTCCTCCTCCTCCTCGCCAAAAATCCCTTTCCTGCTAGCACTGATGATGTTACCTAGTTGGGTCACGAGACGTCTGCAAGGAAACCAGCCAAGCTCAGAGAGCACCAAGGATCCCACGGCTGAATCCTGAGCTACAAAGCGTCTCTGCCGGTGGCATTCCTAGTGTTACCTTGCTGGTCATCAGCAGAAGCCCCATCATTGCCGTATGGACGACCGACTCGGAGATGTCCGTCCCTCGGCCATTGACCTTGCACTTGGCGCAGAGGGTGCGGTGCAATTTCAGAGGCAGCTCCACCAAGGTAACCCCTTGGACCTCCGGCATGGCTCCCGTTGGGTCCCAGACGTTGGCTGAAGGTGCTGTGCCTTTCCCCGTTCGGCGCCGAGTGCGAAAGGGCCGCCGAGCCCTCCCCGCTGTCTCTATAAGCCATCAGCTCACGAGCCAATCCCCTTTCCCCCAGCTATTCTTGGCAATTCTGGAGGCTCGCCGCCCAGGGATTAATTAGCCGAGCGTGCTACTTTAGGGATCCGGCGAGGCAGAGGGAACAGCGGAGCCGAAGGGGAGAAAATAAAATAAAAAACAAGCCACCACAAACATCAGGAAGGTGACGGCAACCAGGATGGCCAGTTCTGGGGAATCCACAAAAGAGCTAAAACGAATCTGGAGAGAGGGATCCAAGGAAAGTTTCTCGTCTCCATAGGCAGTTTGCCCCGAAGGCAGGCGGATGGTTTTACAGATGGCCCTCGACTGATGACCACTCACTTAGTGACCGTTCAAATTAGGAAGGCGCTGAAACAAGAGACTCAGGCATAAAATCATCACAGCGTCCCCTCCGGTTACACGATCAAAATTGGGGCACTGGGTAACCAGCCTGCATTGATGACAGCCGTACAGACAGTCCTTGACTTACAGCAGTTCATTTAGCGACCGCTCAAAGTTACAGCGGCGCTGAAAAAAAGGGGACTTGGGGCCGTCTGTTTCACACAACTTTGGCAGCATGGTCCTGTGATTGACATCCAGCTGCTCGACAGCCGGTTTCGTATTTATGGCGGTCACAGCGTCCCGGGATCACGTGATCCCCTTTGGCGACCTTCTGACCAGCAATGTCAACAGGGAAAGCCAGATTCGCTTAACGACCACGTGACTAGCTGGACAACTGCAGTGATTCCCTCAACGGCTGCGGCAAGAAAGGCCACAAAGCGGGGCAACATTCACCCGGCGGCTGTCTCGCTCAGCGACGTAAAATGTGGGACCCCACTGTGATCGTAAGGCGAGGACTCCTTGCAGTGTCCTGGGATCAGCTGATCTTCGTTGGTGACCTTCCCACAAGGAACGTCAAGAGGGGGAAGCCAGATTCGCTTAACAATGTCATTCGCTTAACGACCCTGGCAAAGGTCGTCTCCAAATCGGGCGCAGCTCACTCACCGGCATTTAGCAATGGGCGTTCTAGTCCCAAGGCAAGCCGTAAGCCGAGGACTTCCTGTACAGCTACGCAAGTTGGCAGAAACTGCGAAAGAAATCTCTCTCCCCCCCCCGCCCACCCCTCAGTGGGAATTAATTAATGGTTACCACCTTTTGCCAACACTGGACTCACAAATGAGTTGGGAGAAATGGCTTGGGGGAGGTGGGGGGGGGCAAGGCTTTTCAGCGGGGGATTGTGGGTACACAACCGAGTAAAAATAGGGACGCCATCTCCCTTCGGATGACCCCAAGGGAGGGAAAACAAACTAGAGACGTACAACAAATTAAACAGGAGACACCTGAGAAGGCGACTTCTCTTAGATGCCACGCCAGTCGGGAAAGACGGAGTCTATATTAAAAAGGAAGATATTTTTTTTTTGGAGGGGGGGAAGAGATCTGCGATATCTTACGCGTGTTTCTATGGAAACAATCCACCTCTCTCTCTCTCTCTCTCTCTCTCTCTCTCTCTCTCTCTCTAGTGTGTGTGTGTGTGTGTGTGTGTGTGTGTGTGTGTGTGTGTGTGAGATTAGCAACAATACCTTCCCTTCCCGCCCTTCCTGAGCGGGACAGCTAGGATGGAAAGACAGGGAGGTTCAGTTAAAGGAAGAGAAAGCAAATAAAGGGAATGAAATGCAGAAAATGCAGGAGCAACGAGGTTGCTTCCTACAGCCAGGTGTTTTCCCAAATGCTCCCCTGATCTTCAGCAGATCGTGGGAAAACCAGCAATAAAAAAAAAAAGGGAGGGAGAGGGGGAGAGAGAGAGAGAGAGAGAGAGAGAGAGAGAGAGATTTAAACAGAAAGAACGGAATCAATGAAGGAGAATATTTGCAGCTCAGGGTTGCAAATCAGGGGTCCTTGGTGCTCTCCGAGCTCGGTGGCTTTCTTGCAGACGTTTCATGACCCAACTAGGGAACATCATCAGTGTTAGAAGGGAATGGGGTTTGCAGAGAGGAGGAGGAGGAGGACTGTGGGGTCCTTGGTGCTCTCCCAGCATGTTGGGTTTTCTTGCAGGAGTTTCACCACCCAAATAAGTAACATCAACATTGCTGGTGGGATTGGTTGCCAAATAAAATTTGAAGCAAATTTTTTTTTAAAAAAAAAACCAAAAAACCAAAAACGACACACCCTTAAGAAAGGGAGGTTTCCCACCAGGGGAGGAAAAACCAGACAAATCACAGGTAGTCCTCGACTTAAGAACAGTTCGTTTTAGTGACCGTTCACAGTTACAACAAGCGCTGAAAGAAGGGACGTGTGGCCGTTTCCCACACTTGACCACCGTTGCAGCCTCCCCGCGGTCACACGTGATCAAACTTTTTAAGACGCACGGGGAACTCATTTTCGTGACGGTTGCAGAGAGCCGGGGTCACACGACCACCCCCCCCCCCTTTTGCGGCCCTCTGACAATGGGGAAGCCAGATTCACTTAACAACTGTGGCAGGAAAGGTCCTTAAATGGGGCCAAACCCACTTAGCCACCGTCTTGCTTAGCAAGCTAGCTTTCTGCCTCAGGTGTGGTCGTAAGTCAAGGACTAGCTGGGTCAACCCTCTCCTGAGGCCAGAGTCTGGCCAAGGTAGCCCCTGGCTGCTCCAAGGTAATTTTCCCACCCGGCGTGACATTTGTCACTGGGTTCCACAAATACAAACAGCCCCTTACGGCAGCCTTGTCTTCCAGCCTACTCAACACCGGCATCTTGCTTGGAGGCGGGCTGGCCGACATCAAGATATCTTGGGAACGGGCATACTCCGCGGCCAGCGGGTCGATGTTGCAAGTCCTCAGGTAGCTCTCTGTGCGGACGGACAGGAGCGGAGCGGTAGGTCTCCCGTCCAGGCCGGAGGTCACGTTGACTCGCCGCAGCGAAGAGCTCCTCTTCAAGGCCAGGGCGCCCAGGCCGAGCTTGTGACTGCAAGAAGGGCTGTGGTCCTGCAGGGTGAGCCGGCTCAGCGCCGTGGTCAGCTGCTCTTCACCGCGGCTGCCGGGATGGCTTAAGTCCCCGATGCTGATGGACTTGGAGCGGAGGAGGTTGCTCTGCCGCCACTCGGCATCCGGCCCGCCGAGGAGGACCCCAAGAGGCATGGTGAAAGAGGTGCTGCCGGAGACCGTGCCGGCTTGCGGGCAGCTGGGCACGCGCAGGGCGTGGTCAGCTTTGAGCGGCCCCCGGCGAGAGGCCGAGGCCCGAGGCACCTCGCTCCGTTTGCAGCTCCTGCCTCGCTCCAGTTCCATTTTCTTGCTCCTCTCCTCCAGGTTGCCCGGTCGGGGCGGCAAAGGCCGGAGTTTGGAGGCGGTGCTGATGGTGGCGGGGGTGGAGAGCCCATTGGAGAGGGCGGAAGAGGGGCAGCAGGCCCGGTGCTCTTGGCTGGGGGCCCGTGGCCCATTGAGAAGCTTGGTGGTGGCTTTCGGCTGGGAGGTGATGACGGTTTGTTCTCGAGCCCGGCTCATGCGATGTTCCGAAGCTTGGGGCATCGTGGACAGAAGGATGCGAACAGCTCTGAAATGAAAACAGGGAAAAGCAACAGGGTAAGCCACGATCCAAAGGATCTCAGCTTCTGGAGAAGTCCCCGATTAGAATTTCAGACAGCTAGCTAAGTTTGAACGTAGAGCCTCAACCGAGATCCAGAAAGTACGACGGTGTGTGTATGTGTATGAGAGAGAGAGAGAGAGAGAGAGAGAGAGAGAGAGAGAGAAATTTCCTTTCCAGCCACACAATACACACCTCTGGCAAGTGGAGTGTCTCTCAACTCTGCTGGCCCCTCGTTCACACCTCACAGAGGTGTCTGACTGTACCGGGCTTCCCCTTGGCTGTAGCCCTGCAAAAGAGAACGGGGAAGCGGGGTCACGCAGGGCTCTTGGTTCATGGGAGAAATTAAGAGGTGCCAAGACGATGCAGAGATGGTTACAAAAACAGACGCGGGTTTTAAGCCTGCAGAACGGGGGAGCAGGTTAGGAAACAGCTCAAGTTCAGCTCCACCCTGAGTCTTCGGGTGCTGAGAGAGAGAGAGAGAGAGAGAAAAAGGGAAAGCCCTGGTCTTTGTTTTGCAAATTCTCTGACTAGAGGCTGTATCAACAAAGAAGAATTCCACACAAACTTGCAGAGTTTGTTCCCGACCTAGCCCGCCGGCTGACAAATAACACCCTGCTACCCGTCTTCCAAGGGGAAAAAAAACAAGTTATAGCTTAAAGGTAGCTTCTCCAGAGCTCTGGCTGCTATAATAACAGTGAAGGATTCTCACAAACACTGACAGTGCAAGCCACATCTATAAACACAGAGCAATCCCTTCTAGCACTGGTGATGTTACCTAGCTGGGTCATGAAACGTCTGCAATGTTTGCTTCATGGTCAACACAGAGAAAACTGCACATGTAAATTAACTGAAGCAAAAAAATAAATAAATCCCAATAGTCCTTCCAGAATTATTTTTTTAAAAAAATCAAGCCATCTCATCTGCTGAGCAGGTGAGTAAAGCTGTATTATAAAAATGGGAAATTCAAAATTTGAGCTATATCAATCCATGAGTAGAGCTGTAGAAATGGACAGTGACATGTGCTTCAAGAATAGAGGCGGTTTTTCTCTAAAAATCAACCCGGAAATAAATGCTGTTTTTAGCTTCAGTGCCAATAAACTGTCCTTAGATCTATCCTCCTTAGGATGAGCCTTAAAAAGAGTTAATTTGCAATAGCTACCATAAAGGCGCGCTGGACAGGAAACCACACAATCAGCAATCAATATTGCGACAAATTATCACAATTAACAGACATTTCCCCCCCCCCCCCTGAAAAATACACCGAACAGAGCCAGGAAGGAAAATGGGATAAGGAGAGGAGGAATCCATTTCCCATCTGAATCCCACTTCCTAAATAGACTAATCAAAATCTGAATCTAAGTGATCAGATCTAACTGGAAATTCCCTAAATGGACAATGGAGCCGTACCGTAAACAGCTCCAAGGCTGCTTACTAATATTCTTATTAGCAAGCAGATAATCAGCTAAAAATGGGGAATATTGAGTGTTAAGAGACTGTTAGCACAGAGATTCTTTTCTAAAATACAAAACAAAACTTTTGAGTTTACACGCTCTTGCCAAAGTACTAAGTATGGGGAGGACAATTTCTAGTAGTGATTAACATAGCTGGGAACAATAGGAATTGTAGTTCCTGGCATCTAAAAAGGATCGAATTGAAGGGAGGCTTATTGGCGTCTCTGGGAGGGAGAGGGAGGTTGGGAAGGAAAGGAGGGAAGGAAAAATAGAGGGAGGGAGAGAGGGAGAGAGAGAGAGAGAGAAAGAGAAAGGAGGAGGGAAGGAAGGACAGAGGGAGAGAGGGGAAAGGGAAGAGGAAGAAGAGAGAGAGAGAGAGAGAAAGAGAAAGGAGGAGGGAAGGAAGGACAGAGGGAGAGAGAGGAAAGGGAAGAGGAAGAAGAGAGAGAGAGAGAGAAAGAGAAAGGAGGAGGGAAGGAAGGACAGAGGGAGAGAGAGGAAAGGGAAGAGGAAGAAGAGAGAGAAAGAGAGAGAGAGAGAGAGAGAAAGGGAGGATACACACACACATACATATACACTACACATACACATACGTACACTACACATACACACATACATATACAACACACACACACACACACACACACATACATACATGGCTGGGGAGGGTCTCGGGGGTCCCCCAGGCTCGGGGGCAGCGCCTCCTGAGGTGGTGGGGACCCCTCCCCATATTCTATCCAGCGCAAGGGGAGGCCACCTGCCCCCCCCAAATAGGGGCGCCTACTCCCCCAAAGACCCCTCCCCCGAGGTCGAGACTCACCCACCTCTCCCCCCACCGCCTGCAGGTTACATAATAATGCCCCCCTCCCTCTCCACGCCCTTCCCCCCCCGTGTGACACCTATATAATGTATAGGCGGCGCCCTTCCCCCTCCCGCCCCCCACGGGCCCCTCCGCATCCCCACGGCGCCGGGGCACCTCGGTTACAACGGCGTTCTCGAGACCCCCAGTCGGTGGGCCGCTCGCCCCGGCCCCCTCAGCGGCCCCGACGACCCCTCCGCTATCCCCGCACCTCCCCAAATACAACCCCGAGGCGCGAAGGTGTGCGGGCCTCACCGCCGGCGCGACGCCATGGCAACGACTCCTGCCGCTCCGGCCGCCATCTTTGTTCCTCCTCGCCCTCCCGCGCCGCGTAGCGCGTTGCCCGGAGCACGGCCGGCTTCGCCGAGGGCTTCTGCGCAAGCGCCGACTGCCGTCGGCCGGCCCCTGAACGCGCCGCCTCAGAGAGAGCCGGCGATCGAGCGTGGCGCATGCGCAACTCCGTCCCGTCCTCGTTTTCTGGAACGTCCTGCAAGGAGGCGCTTCTCTTGTTTTCCTCCCGGCCGGGCAGAAGCCACGCTCTCGTTGCCACGGCAACGGGGAGCCGCTTTCCAGCGGGGATTTAAAGAGGCCGCAGCGTGTTTTTCAAAAGTTTGCTGCTTTGCAATGTTTATGCAATGGGATTCCTGGGGAAAAAAGTAATTGTATAGGATCCCTTTCTTCGTCAACACAAAAATTCCTATTAATAAAAGAGGCTGCATTTTGTTTAAGCAAGGAAACCCATCAGGATGCAAATCAGAAGAGAACGCTTTAATGTACAGTTAATGCTCCGCTTCTCCAACTCGTGGAGACCTGAACTAATCCTAAATGGATTTGCCCCCACAATGGGATTTTTCCACGTATTTTACCAGGAAACCTTGATAACAATGAAGGATATTTGTAGCTCAGGGTTGAAATGAGGGGTCCTTGGTGCTCTCTGAGCTTGCTTGTTTTCTTGCAGAGGTTTCATGACCCTAAGTCAGGAGTCTTCAAACTTGGCCCTTTTATGACTGGTGGACTTCAACTCCCAGAATTCCTCAGCCAGGCATGCGTGGAGTTGAATGGCCAGGTTTGAAGGTCCCTGCCCTAACTAACGTCTGCAAGAAACAAGCAAGCTCAAAGACCACCAAGGAGACCTCAAACCATGATAAAGCAGGCTTGAAAAGTCAGGACCCTCCTATGCATAGCCGTGTCCTACAAATCCATTGGAAATGTCCATTTTGCTGTCTGAATTCACGGACACCTAGCCTTAAGTGGATTTGCACACGCACACACACACACACACACCCCGAGATATGCAAATATGTGCCAGTTGCCGTATGTCGAAATTTTGAATATAGGAATGGTGCAAAGGTCATCAAATGCAAGGAACTTCTCACTTTTTTTAAGGGCTGTTGTAACTTCGATTAATCACCAAGTCAATCGTTATAAATCAAACATTACCTGTACAATTCATTTTTTAAAAAAAACATCAACACCTTGAAATCCATCAATGAATGTCACGGACAAAATTAAAGCTAGGTTGAGAAACAACAAGAAAAAAAAATGAAGGTTGCGAATAGACTCCCTCCGAGCACAAGCTAAAGAATTTATTTGCAAATCAGAAATGAGTTTGATGGGTATTTTGCACAATCCAGCTCTACCAATTTTATAGCATAAATTGGCAGAAAACCTCAGGTCATGTTCTTGAAGAGGTCTGGTCTTGTTTCAAGTTGTTCGCATTCTATGTTTTCAATAATCTTTTAAACCATTTTTTTTTAAAAAAAAAGTAGCGTGCAAATTGCAAGTAGTCTCCAAAGTTCTGAAAAATTGGCATGCTGGTACTTTTCTTAAATAAATAAGCTAGGTCAAATATGTCTCGGTGAACTCCAAGTCATGGTTACAGATCAGAAGGATTATTTTTAATTTGTTGTGCTAGACAGACACAATGCACAGATTGGCTAGCAATCCACAGGAAGAAATTAAGACACAGAAATATATGACAGTCACTATCAAGGATCCGAGTGCCGGAGGGTCCTAGCAGAATTAGTGAGTTGGGGGCTTCATTTGTCTTTGTGTTCGATTAGCCCTTTAGATATCAGATCAGGAATCTCTACAGCTAGCCACGGCCCCAGCTGTTAAGGCAAAGGAAATAATAAAGTGAGTTTGTATGACACGCGAGGCTAGACAAAAAAACAGAACTACGTACAAGTTGTCCTTGACTTATAACCATAACTGAGCCCAACATCGCAGCTTGTAAATCATGACGGTCAATAAACAAGGCATCCCATGACCAACCTGAGTTTATAACTCCCCCCCCCCCCCCCGCCAATAGTCATTAAGGGAGTCTGGTCGGAAGATTGCAGCTGATTTTACAGCCTTTTTTGCCACCGTTAAATGAATCACTGCAGTTTTTAAGTGAATGACACAGTCATTAAACAAAGCTGGCTCCCTTTACCAACTTTCCTTGTCAGAAGCCAGATGGGAAGGATGCAAGTCCAGGATGCTGCACCCATTGTAAACACCTGTCAGTTATCAAGCACTCAAATTTTGATCACGTGACAACAGGGGGAGGGAGGTCACTGTAACAGTCGTAACTTGCAAAAACAGGTCGTAAGTCACTTTTCCCAGCATCGTAATTTCAACTAAACAAGGATTACAAAAAAATAGCGCTTGCTCACTGAAATCTGTCACTGTGGTATCTGCATCCAACCTAACCCAAATTTTGCTCCTTTTCTTTTGAAGTTCTTCTCCTTCCAGTCAAATGCTCCCCAACGTGTCAGAAACTCACCCCCAAGGCCATGAGGTGGGCTAGTCCAAATTTTGGTACGTTCCGAGCCCACAAGGGCTTGAAATGGTCCGTCAGGCATATCTTGCCTCCCCTATAAGAAAAAAGAGTGTGTGTCAGATTTTAAGAAAGTGCAATTGACAGAACACAGGAGATATCAAGTACCCTCTAACAAGTATGAATTTTAAGCACAACTGACCTGTACATTTTGGCTGTTTTGCCATCCAGTTCTGGAATAGCAATTTCCGGTGCAGTAGATGGATAAGTAACTGGAATCTGAAAAGGAAGCAGACTAGGAATGCCAAGCAATTCTTAGGAAAGAAGTCCCATCAGGATGGAGAAGGAGAGACCAGGAATGCAAATTAATTCAGGAAAATAAAAGGGAAAAAAGGAATAAGAAAACATCAAATAATATATTGGGTAAAACTCACATCAAACTCAACAGCAAATTCGTATTTTAAGAGGTTGTGGATGTACCAACACTTCCCAAACCACCTACAGAGAGAAAAACAGAAAGGAATTAAGGTAGTCATCAACTTACAAACGTTGTTTTGATGACCATTCAAAAGTTACAACGCACTGAAAACAGTGACCATTTTTCACATTTACGACCGTTGCAGCATCCCTGCAGTGATTCACTTTACAACTTGGGTAAGATAGTAAAATGGGGCAAAACTCACTGAACTGTCTACTTTAACAACATAAATTTGGGGCTCCATTGGGGTCATAAGTCAAGGACTGCCTGTATACCACCCAAATTTTTCACAGAAAGCAAAGGGAAGTCAGAACCAGCGCACTTGCACTTGCCCCATCCTGAGCAATGCCAAGCACTGAATCTGGAAGCTTCAACAGATGCAGCATACATTCCCTCAATAAATATATCTTTTTTTTTCCTTTTATCTCCCTTACCTGGTACCTTCCTTGTTGGATTCTAACCTGAACCAGTCGTTGTCGGCATTCTTATTGTTTTCCACGTACTACAGGAACAAACAAACAAACAAAAGGACATTTTGCAAAGCAACGAGGGATACTTCAGGCAGGCATGGTCCTGCCTGAAATTTTGCAAATCCAACTTTTAAGTTTGAGGCTGCTGTCTCCCTTGATGGTCTTCCCCACGACCGTATTGACTCGCCTCACTTGAGGGAAAGGAGCAGAAGCGTTCCTGCGTCCTGGCTTAGTTTGACCCACTGCAGCCACCGTCGGCAACGCGAACCGTTGAAAAAGACACGTAAACCGCCGGAATATAACTTTCCCTGCCCCTTTAAGTAAATAAAGTACGGACCTTAATGAGCGCTTGGTACTCCTCCTTCAGCCGCTGGATCCACGGCTCTTGATCCCGCGGCCCGGCGTTGGTTTTCAGCAGCGGCAACGCAGCCACTACCCGCCGGGTCGCCTCGTCTGCCATCTTTACTCAGGGAGAAAGAGGAAGGCTGGGCCGGAAGTGGCTTCACCAAGGCAAAAGCAAAGCAGCCACAGTCGTCCTCCTGACCGAGGCCGAAGGGCTTCAACCGGAAATGCGTGCGGAAAATAGGGAGAGGAGCCGCCATGATGACTGCTGGCGGAAGTGATGTCAACCTGCCGGCCCGCGGGCCGGTCGCGTCATCAGGAAACCGCGCCCACGCCATGGCCGGCGATAGAGAAAAAGATCCGATACGTCGCGTGAGGTCGCGAGTTTGACGTGTCGTATGTACGAAACGAATGAATTGCGGGTAGAAGGCAGGTTGGGATGGGAGGGGATGCGAATGACGCATCGTCCTAAGCCTAATCTGGTTGGTTTGTATGGGCCACATATTGTGTGTATGTGTATTTAAATTATATTATATTATAGGTAGGTAGAGATAGATAGATAGATAGATAGATAGATAGATAGATAGATAGATAGA
>JAKJMR010000984.1:166878-198732 GCA_024449315.1 Daboia siamensis | reverse complement strand
TCTGATAGCCCAAACTGAGACAAATGTCTTTGAATGTTATGTCCAGGCTATAAATTTAATTGTTCTGTGTAGAGAAGTAACACTGAAGAAAGGCCAAGGACATCAGCAGTGGTGAGGGGAGAAAAGTCATTGGGAAGACTAGAGTGGATATATAGCAAGATAGGTTATGTAGTACATGAAAGGAGAGGGAGGGAGGGGAAGAGAAATGGAGCATGCCAGGGAAATATATCATGCTGTGAGCTACTAAGGCAAGGAATGGAGAGGTAATCTGTACAGCTTTGGCCTATTCCCTGCAGAAAAATCACTCCAGGATCCCTCCAGATTTAATTTTGTCTTGAAACCTGGAACAACCAAAACCTCTTGGCCATTGGTTCTGCTGAACTGTGGATAAACTGAAATGGTTCGAGAAAACTTTTGGAACACACAGATCTGTTCCTGGTTTGAAAGAAAGTGTACTTTCCATTTCGTGCACACTCCTAAAGGAAACGTTAACCATTCAAAATGCAAACAAGCCTCAAAGCCAGTTCCAGACCTGTAGCTTCAGCCCGAGTTAATGAAAAGGAAGATCCATTCTTTGCTATCTGCTGGGTTAGAACCGATTCTTAATTGAACAGTTTAAGGAAAAGACATCAGGAAGATAAGTAACATTTCACAATCATTTTCCTACCTGAAATGTAACTAGTATGTTTATTTTGTTTGTCCTTTGCAACCAAATGATCATGCAATTCTCTACCAATGCCATTCTCAAAATTGCCGGCCAGTTGTTTTGTTTTCCTAAATTTAAAAAAGACACAGAGAAGGAAATTTAGCATATTTCTCCGATATATACAATATTTTGAGTGAAAAGGAAAAGTATGCTGCTAAATAATAAGGCTCTGCTAACCTGATATAATGCAAAGTATAAAGAAGATGACCTTGATTATGATATGGAAGAACTATTATCTAGGCAAAAGGAGTCCTGGTGGCACGATGGTTACAATGCAGCCTAGCAGGCCAACTCTGCCCACAGCCTGTAGTTCGATCAAGATCAGCTCAGCCTTCCATCCTCCTGAGGTCAGTAAAATAAGAACCCAGATTGTTGGGGGCAATATGCTGACATTGTAAACTGCCCAGAGAGTGTTGTAAAGCACTATGGGATGATATATAAGTCTAAATGTTATTGCTATTGCTATTTAGATCTGCGTTTGAATTAACTGTTCTGAAATGCAAAGGGGAGAAAAGTGCTATTTAGAAGGTTTTTCTGAGACTGCATAGATTAGTATTGTCATGAGTCTCAGTCTGCACAAACAATAGTCAGGAGAACAGGAGCTATAATGCAGCACATCTATAAGGCAACCTGCAGGCTGAGATAGGTACCTAGACAGGATATCAGAGAGATGGAAGCTTGTTCTTACCTGAATTGATCATCATCCAAAAGAGGTTTCTGAGCATTCAGGTATCTTCTAATTGTATCTTCAAGTTTTGGAATGGGCAAACTAATAACAAGAGGAATAAAATATTGAGTCTGTGAAGTTAAAAAAAAATGTTATCACAAACTCTCAAGAAAAATATGTTGATAGATTAAATGGTCAAGCAGTTTTTAATTTAACTACACGCTCCAAAGCAGCTGTAACACTATAACTTATATCTGTGCATAATTTATTGATGGTACAAAATAGCATTCGGCTATTCTGAAGTAAGCAAATTAATAAAGAAACAAAAAGAGATTCTATTAATCATAACCTATAATAAAGTCCTACATCAGAAAAATGCCTTCCAGACTTAAAACAATTTTATCAGTATTTCTGCATAAGTACAATCCATAAATAAACTCCAATCCCACAAATAAACCAGTGAGCATTGAGCACAGTAACTAAGCAAAAATAATTGCATATTGTTGCGTATTAACAACAGGGAAATGGAAAATAGGAGGAGGAGAATGAATACTGTACAACTGGCTCAAATGCTTCCATATTAACATTTAAGTTAATATTTAAGGTATATTGGATGATGTCTATCTCTTTTGCCATGGTAACCTCTATTTAGGTTATTCATTTAGCAGGAACAGTAAAAGGGCAAAGTATGCAGTGTTGAATTCATTGCTATTTAGACAACTAAATAGTATACTTTGACCTTAATAGAATAATCCTAGGTAAGCTGATTTTAAAAGTCATTGTTCAAGTCATTGTTTACTCCTGGTGATGCCTGGACTAGTCCCTGAAATTTTCTTGGCAACATTTTTGCAAGTGGTTTGCCATTGCCTTCTTCCTAGGGCTAAGAAAAAGTGACTGTCCCAAGGTCACCAAACTGCTGTCAGGCCTAAGGCAGGTCTAGAACTCACAGTCTCCTGGTTTCTAGCCTTAAGCACTACACCAAACTGACTCTCAATTTAGAAATGAACAATGCATAAAGTCAACAAAATAGGTACAAAGGCATTAGTAATTACATAGATACATAGAATCAGTCCTTGAAAATTGTAGGGGCTAGTCCAGACCATCGCCAGGAGACAAAAACTGACTTGAAGATACAACAAATTAAATATATATATATATATAACTCTCAATAGCAATGATGAGAATCATGTCCTGCTTTTAGCATTACCCTTTCACCTACATACCATATTTTATTCTGGTCTTCTTTCATTACCAACTGCAATGAAGCACTTGCATTTTCCCTTTGTCATTTTGAGCTCTTAACACAACTCTTTGCTGTGCTGTAATTTAGAATACAGTAACTCACATTTCACCTTAGATGTTCTTGTGAGCAATCCAAAAGCTGAACATTCTCTTAATCTGGAGTTTAATTAAAACAAGAGATTCATACTATCTCTTAGCATCTCTAGAGTTGTGCAAAAATAAAATTAGTTCCTGTCCTCTCATGAGTTCACAGAATTTGCTAGCATCAGCGCAATCCAGCTATTAAGACAAATTAAAATCTTTGTTCTGAGGTCACACATTATACTACTGTATTATATGTTTTTTTAAGCAAAAGTTTAACTTTGCGCAATCCAGCTATTAAGACAAATTAAAATCTTTGTTCTGAGGTCACACATTATACTACTGTACTATATGTTTTTTTAAACAAAAGTTTAACTTTGCTGCTTCAGGTGAATGATAACTGCAGGAAACTCATTGGTATGTTATGAGTATGAATAAATAATGTACATATGTATGTCCAAACTGCATAATGAGGATAACCAGCTATCACATGAATACTCAGAACATGTCCACTGCCCCTGGTGAACTGGCATCCTATGCAGCTTTGAGTCCCTGGCAACCTGTCAGACATCTGGGTTCAAAAATGATGTAGATGTAGCTTTCCATTTATCCTTGAGTTCATAAAATACAAGCATGACTAATTTCAATGCAAAGAGATGTTCCTTATGGATTTCTGCAAAGTACTATCTTGTTCAAAGGCTTTTACTGTATGGTATGCATGTAGCACTTTAGTAGGGATTATGGTGATGACTCAGCAGGGACTGGGATACTATTGGCTGCTGTCACTTGTTTGCATGGGAGGAGGGTGAAGGCAAATACATCACTTGGCACAGCAATTTACCTAATTGATGAAGACATTTTTTTTCCCTACACTGCCCTGCAAAGTGACATTCAGCTGGTAGGCAGATCACCTTTCTCAACAATCTGCATCCATGAATCAAGCTCTGCAGTGGATCAAAAGGGACTGTCCTATGTTATTGGGAACTCCCCAACACTATCTGATTCATGAGGTGGGCTGACAGACTCTGCCCCCTAAAGTAGAGGGCAGTCTTCAGCACTCGCCCAACATATCAGGTCTTAGGATTGGCCAGAAGGTAGGCAGAAGCATAAAGCCCCACTTATCCTATAGGTCAAGTTCAGATGATGGCTAAACCCATTTGTCCAAACTTATCTCCTCACCAAGTTCACCTTAAGAAAGCAATTGGTCAATGCTCCCCGATTCCCAAAGCAAGAAATTTGTCAAATCACTGCAATTTTCTAGCATGAAACTCTTACCAACCACAAGCCTGCTTCTCTATGGAGACCAGTTATGAAATGGAACAAACTGTGTGCTCGTTGAAGACCCAAAGATGCTTCTTCCAAGAGACAATTGGACTTTTGTGGTGGGGAGAGGGCGTCCTTTCCTTCGAAAATGTTTCTTTTCTCATCCAAGCAGCTTGGATGCGAAATGGAAAGATTGGTTTGAGAAGCAAAACGTTTTCAAAGGAGGAAAACAAAACAAAACAAAAGTCAGTTTGACTTTTGGAAAAAGCCCTTTTGGGACAGGGCGACGCTTGAGAGAGTTTCCCTCGGCACTTGCTCTTTGAGGAGTTTGTGCCAAGTGCCACAGGAATGAATTTCTAAGGAAATCATAATTGGATATAGGGAGCTTCCGTGTGCGACTTAAAAGGTAAAGTACCCCCACACATGTGTGCTAGTCGTTTCCGACTCTAGGGGCAGGTGCTCATCTCCGTTTCAAAGCCGAAGCTTGTCTGAGGACTTCTCCGTGGTCATGTGGCCGGCATGACTAGATGCCAAAGGCGCACGGAACGCTGTTACCTTCCCACCGTAGTGGTCCCTATTTTTCTACTTGCATTTTTACATGCTTTCGAACTGCTAGGTTGGCAGAAGCTGGGACGAGTAACAGGCGCTCACTCTGCTACCCGGCACTCGGGATTTGACCCACCAAACTGCCGGCCTTCTGATCAACAAGCTCAGCGTCCTAACCCGCTGAGCCACTTAAGGTATAGCTTATTTCGTGGCTTCCCCCAAACCCAGCCAGTGAGAAAAGCAGCCTGGCTTGTATACCTAATTTCCTGTTTGAAAGAGGGGAGGGAATTGGACGCGAGGACCAAAGGCCACTTCGGAAAGGCAATCGAAGGACCCGAAGAAGCAAAGCTGGAAGGGATCGAGGCCGAAGGGCCACAGGACCAGTCCCGGGGAACCAGAAACCACAAGCACTGCTCTTTCACCCCAGTCTCCAAGGAGGCACTTCCTTACCGGGGCAGGCTCTTCTGATAATGCATAGTGGGGACGATGCTGCGGTGCAAGTACTGGGAGAGCGCATCGTCTTGGCTGTAGTTTCTTCGGGGCCCGAGGAGGAGAGGCGGGAGCCAAGCCCTCCGGAAGCGGGAGAAGGAGAAGGAAGAAAATAGCAGCGCCCCGGTCACCATGGCGGTCTGGATAATTTCCCTCCCGGTGGCGGAAAAGGAGAGAGCCACGCATCGGTGCCCGCCCCTGGGAGGAGTTACTTCGGATCAGAAGACGTGGGGACGGCTCCCGGGGGCAGATTGCGCACCCCGGACTGCTTATTAATAATAGGTCGAGTTGCTGGTTTTAAGTCTCTCTCTCTCTCTCTCTCTCTCTCTCTCTCTCTCTCTCTCTCTTTCTCTTTCTCTTTCTCTTTCTCTCTCTCTCTCTCTCTTTTTCCCCTCTCTTTGTTGTGCTGTAATTTAGAAATACGGTAACTCCCATTTCACCTTAGATGTTCTCGTGAGCAATCCAAAAGCTGAACCCTCTCTCAATCTGGAGAGTTGGATTAAACAAGAGATTCCTACTATCTCTTAGCATCTCTAGAGTTGTGCAAAGATAAAAATCAGTTCCTGCCCTCTCGTTGAGTTCACGGAATTTGCTAGCCTCGGCGCTAATCCGTACTTCGCGAAAGTTTGCACAGCCAACCGAACTGACCCCGGACTGAAAACACCCAGACCAGGCGGGGCTGACTCTGCGCTACGAACCAGCCAGTTCTCTCTGAAGGGACAGCACCCCGCCCGCCCGCCTTCCCGTAAAGCGAGAGTTCTCCGAACTTGGCAAACTTCTAAGACTGGGTGGACTTCCACGCCCAGAATTGAAGGGGGGGGGGGGGAGCTGAGTGGCTGGGGAATTCTGGGAGTTGAAGTCCACAAGTCTTGCAGCTGGCCTAGTTTGGAGACAACCCCGTCTCTCCCCCCTCCCTCCCTCCCCCCCCCCTCGAACGAGCCACAAAACGTACAAGCCAGTGGCAGAAAGGGGCGGGGTGCTCTGCAGCTTTTCCCTTGGCTCCGGTTCAGGAGCGCCCTTCAGGAGCGCCAGTGCCAAACCGGAGACACTGGTTTAACTGGTGGAAGGCGGGGTGGGGTGGGGTGGGGTGGGGTGAGAGACCGAGGCAGAAGTTGTTTCCCCATTTCTTCTGAGACCAAAGCAGGCCGTGGGGAGGGCGCCTCGTATCCCGAGCCGCAGAGACTTATAAAAAGGGCGGGCTCTTTGACTGGTAATTCGGGAACCGCGAGAGAGATTCTTTCCTTCCGTTCTTAAATTCCGCTCGCAGCAGCTTATGGGCAAATTAAATTACCTGTCAGTCACCGAGACAAACACAAGAGGGCAGAGAGTAGCGGGGAGAGAGAGAGAGAGAGATGGGATGCGCATTTAATTTTTAATTTTTTTAATTTTTAATTTTTTTTAATTTTTAATTTTAACTTAGTTTTAATCTTAATTTTAATTGGGGTTTTTTATTAATGCAGGGATTAATATAATTTTTTAATCTGTTTTTAACTTTTATATCTGTGTTTTTTAATTACCCTGTAAACTGCCCTGAGTCCTTCGGGAAAGGGCGGTATATAAATGTAATAAAATAAATAAAATAAATTTTCTCCATTTTCCTTTCTTTTCCTTTCTCTGCATGCCAAAAAAAGCACCATTTTTTGTGTGTGGAATTCAATAAGAGTTACTTCCACAAAAGTAAATACAGGCTGGCTCAGTGGGTTAGGACGCTGAGCTTGTCGATCAGAAGGTCGCCAGTTTGGTGGGTTGAATCCCGAGTGCTGCGTAACAGAGTGAGCACCTGTTACTCGTCCCAGCTTCTGCCAACCTAGCAGTTCGAAAGCACGTAAAAATGCAAGTAGAAAAATAGGGACCACTCCGGTGGGAAGGTAACAGAATTCCGTGCGCCTTTGGCGTCTAGTCATGCCGGCCACATGACCACGGAGACGTCCTCGGACAAGCGCTGGCTCTTTGGCTTTGAAACAGAAATGAGCACCGGCCCCTAGAGTCAGAAACGACTAGCACGCATGTGCGGGGGAACCTTTACCTTTTAACCTTATGTCACAGTCCTGTTGACCCTTTCTTAGGAATAGGTTACCTTGCTTTCAACTTGACTTAAGTGAAACCCCCCCCCCTTTTTTTTAATTGTCTATCGAGATTCTTAGTCATTCAGGTCATGGTTGTCCCAAAGAAACTTTCACGAGGCAACTGGACTTTCCTGTTTTTCCTTGAAGACATTTCACTTCTCATCCAAGAAGCTTCTTCAGCTCTTGTTATCAGATATCAGAGCTGAAGAAGCTTCTTGGATGAAAAGCGAAACGTCTTCAAAGAAAAAACAAAAAGTCCAGTTGCCTCGTGAAAAAGCATCTTTGGGACTTTTAGGAAAACATTATAGTTTGAATAGCATTGCTGTAAAAGTCATTTAAATATTCTTGGTTTTGATTTCACTGAGTGTTATTTTGGACATCTGTATAATTGTTTGGTGATCTATAAGTGAGTGTTTTTAAGAGCATTCACACTTCACTCATGTAAGAATTATATGAAAATCCCTTGTGTGGGAATGTTTAAAAATGTGTGTTTGCTGCCCCAAGAGTTGCACTGAATAAATTATTTGGTGACATTTTCTTTCAAACACGTTGGGGCAGAATCTACCATCAGTTAATAAATAGGGATGTAGCAATTTAGTTTGTTTCAATTTTGCAGTACTTCACATCATAGTGCTTTTTGTCATTTTGTAGCATTCAGTAAATTTTACAAAATGCAAAGAAATCCAGCCATTCCTATAATTCTGTCTCTGTCCATAATAAATGCAACTGTTGAGACAGGATATCTGAGAGGAGTCTACAGTTTGAAAGAATTATCTGTTAGTTTGCTCAAACAAATTGGACCATAATACTATGGAAGGATCAAAGGAAGGAATTTCCATCAAACGTGCATGCTTTTTGTTTGTAAGTTATCAAAAAACTATTTGGCTTTGTTTACAGCTTTATACAGGTATTTTGGAAGAAGGGGGTATTAAATAAAATGCAACTTTTCACTGAGTAAATATACTCAGGATCTGATTACGCCACATCTGTGATGAAGGTAGCGTGTAGAACAGCATTCATGCATAAAAAATTAAGGCTCCCTAAACAACTCCTTGGTATGTTGATTACATAGTCACATCCATGATGGTTTTGGGTAGCAAGCCACAAATGGGTTGCTTTCGCCTTTTACCAGGTTGTCATGGTTTTATCATTTTTATGCACTTTATGAATATCTCTTCCTATTTTCTTCACAACAACAACCCTGTGAGGTGGGTTGGGCTGAGAAAAAGTGACTGGTCCAAAATCACCCAGCTGGCTTTCGTGCCTAAGTTGTGGCTGCTGTTGTTATTTCTTAGTCAAAGTTACAGTTCTAGGATCACCTGGCATTTTCCTGTCCAAAAAACAACTAAATTCAGCTCTGCTTAGCATTTTGAAACCAGCCTTGTTACTTGTTGCCACTTGCTCTAATATCTGTAGATGTACATTTCAATAAATGCTGCTATTTTTCCCAGGTCAGTTTATTGTGGTTTTATCTGCTTATTTAACTCTAGAGCTTTTTACTGAGCATTACAATTTCTTCTCCTGCCCTTATTCTGCTTGATTAACTTTCCAAATAATCATTAAAGAAATAATCAGTACAAGCATAATCGCTGGATCATAGCCATCATCTTTAAAATGACTTTCATGAGCACTTCAGTACAAATGATAATGCTTGGGGTTTTCTGGTATTTTGTACAATAGCCATTCCTGCTTTCAGTTGTAGCTCCCTAACCTTTGCTTTTACTTAAAGAATATTTAGAAATGGGATTATTTTTGTAGTTCGCAAAGCATTTGATGGCCACATATTTTTACAATTTCTAAATAGTTATTTTTAGAAGAGTTTTCTGTATATTTATAAATAAAAATAGCTGCTAAAGAAAGAAGGAATGCCCTAATAGCTGATAATCCTTGCAAATTCTTCCTTTCCTTGTATAAAAAGGGGCAAAACAAATGTATGTGTGTGATTCATGAACTGATTATACATTTGTGGCTTATCTACTTGTCACTATAAAATGAATAGCGATTCAAGATATCTATGTCACAAAAAACACTAGAAACATTCACAAAAATATCTAGATTCAATTCTATATTGAAGGAATGAATTAATGATATATTGATACTAAGTTGATACTGAATGGATCTTTTTTAGATATTAGTTTTTCTTTTATATTTACTTTTTATATTAAATGCCCATGAAGTATTGGTGTGGATGTTGTTTATGCATTTCTTATATTTGTGTAGCAACCTGTACCACAATCAAGTGATTCCTTCAAAGATTTACCCCCAATTTGGAAAACTGGGGCAAAAAGGAAACATGCTATAATCCAAATAATTTATTTTAAAGTGAGTGGGGGGGAGGAAAGACCCGGTTCTCCTAGGCCAGGGGTGTCAAACTCAGTTTCATTGAGGGCCGCATCAGCGTTGCAGTTGCCCTCAGGGGCCCGCTGGGTGTGGCCTGGGTGGGCGTGGCCTACTGGGTGGGCATGGCCAGCTCTACATCATTTGCATCAAGGCTGCCTATGGGGGCCTGGGCAGGAGTGGGACAGATCTGAGGGTCTCTGGCAGGAGAAGGGTCTCTGGGCCAGGGCCAAGGCAGTGGGGGCCGTTCCCTCACTGTTTCCAGGATGGCTTTGCGGGCCACATGAAACCACTTCGCGGGCCGGATCTGGCTCCCGGGCCTTGTGTTTGACATGTCTGTCCTAGGCCTTGAGGCAGAAAGTATGCAATACCTTGTTAGATATGTTTATCATATGTTGCATCTGTTTTGATGTTAAATGTCTTGGTTTACTCTTTTGTTTAATTTGTTTTCTGCATTTTTATGTACCTTCGTTTATTTGTGTTGTGTTTTTTTATGTTGTGAACTGCCTGGGAATAAGTATGGATTTGCGTCTTGAGTTGTGTGGCACTAAAGTTGAATTAAATAAGTATAATAGCTAAGATGCTTTTTTTTTAAAAAAAAAGTCTATATTTGGAATTACATCAAAATCAAGAAATAATACAATTAATAACAGAGCAGAACATTTTGTGACAATACAGGTGAATCTTCAAAGGTGTTGAACTGATGAAGGATAGCACATGAGATTCAAAAAGGACTGCCATTAAATAATATTTAATGTAGCAAAACGTGTATTCTGAGTCTTGATCCCACATCTTTTTCAAAAAAACATTTTCTATACTTGATACATGGAAGGAGAAAATGTTTCATTTTGCTACAGTATCAATGGTTTCTTAGTTTACAACTGCAATTTTTTGGCTGCCTGCTTCCTTCTTAGCAGATGAAAATGAGATACAAATTCAACCTCTTGAGGCTCCATTTGCAACAAAAATTAAAGCCATTGGTAAATTGAATAAACTATTTTTTAATTTCATATTTCAAACACACATTTATGACCAAACCAAGTTATACACAATACATTTATAAAACATACAATTGCATGTAGTTCAATTACCTGGAAAAAAAGTTTTTCCTGGAAAAAAATGTTGACAGGGACAAGACGTTTTCCCATATGCTTCCAATATTTCCAGATTATTTGTATTGCTAGTAGTAAAAAGTAAGCCACCATTACTTAAAGTTTAATCTTGTGCTTAGCTAGTGCTAATCACCTACACTTTGAATGAAAACAGAAGTTATCTACTGTATGGATCGTATTCCTCTATGCCATCATTATTAAGGATCCTCTGCTTATAACAGCTGAACAATGCACAATTATTTTATTTTCATATTAGGCACTACTTTGCTCCAAGATCACTCTGGTTTCTAAAATACCACTCCACTCTGTTCTCATTTTCCAGAGTTCTTAATCTTCCTTCAGGTTCGTATTGATGTAGTCACTAATAGGATTGTGAGAATTAATTTGGAAATAAATGCTTGGTGGCTACTGGCAGAGAGCGACTTTGCATGTCAGCTAAGCAGTCCCAGAAATGATTTCATCTAATCTATGCCTGCTATTCTAACGCGACCAGCTGAAAAGATCTCTGTGTCTATGGGATGCAGATTCCCCTCCGGAGATCACTGAGGACACCATGGCAGTGACTTTCAAAACAATGCTAGGCCGGGTCAAGGATGTTTGCAAAAGGAATGGTTTACTCATTCTCTCAGTGTTATCTGTCATGGTGGGATGTCTTCTTGGATTCTTTCTGCGGACAAGGCGCCTTTCTCAGCAGGTTAGTGATCTGAGCAGGTATAGCATCATTGGAGGAACAAAGGATTCATGAAACAAAACAGGAGTTGTCACGAGAGACATTTTCCTGACTAGATATATTGCAAAATAAGACATCTTGTTCTGAAAACTAAAGCTGTCTCTGGATTTATTTATTTTTTTAATGGCTGAATGGCTGAGCCATTGAAAACTGCAAGCATTTTGCAAAATTAAATATATAAAATGTTAAATACTGAAGATGTTCAAAAGGAAGGAACCCTTAAAAAACCTTGCATTGTTGTGAATTCAGGGTATGTCTAAATATACTGTTCCCAGTGAAGCTAATGTATGTTCTTTTCTAATATATAACATGCTTACATTCCACAAGCCATTTAATTTGAAGCAGTTTTGATGATCTTAATACATTTGTAGGGAAAGGTCTCCATTATTATTATTGATTTGTTAGCAAATGAAATTATTCTAGGAAGTATGTTTTAGAACAACCTGAGGAATTCATCTGATTATGCTTCCTCCCACCTTGCCCACTTCCATAGTTCATGCTGGTCAAGCTAGCTAGAAGTGGTTTATTACCTAATTTTAGAAATAACAGGAATTTTCTCTTTTTAAAACAACAAAGAGAAAATGTTGTACCATGGTTGGCCCAAAGATGCTGGCTGAAGGTGAGAAATATGAATTAGTCTCCCCTACTGTAAGTAAAATAGAGTCACAATTATCCATCATGGATCCATTCACTTTGCAGGGGAATTGTTTAGCAAGGCAAAATATGTATAAGACATCAGGAAAGCAAGCAATATGACAGCATGGAGATTCTTCTGGTTTGCTATCTATTTAGCTGGTATAGCTCTGATCTAGTTGCATTCAAGCAGATATGTGAAATAGATAACTTGGGAGGTTAGCACTGTGAAAAGCTGGATACAAGGAGAGGTTTATTGAATATTGCAGGTTTTGACCTAGAAAATCTTAAAAGGTCTGTGGTCAAGATATCTGAATGAGCAGAGCCTCTCTTATGAACATGTTCACAATTTATGTTATTCACCAGCTTCTGAGGCATGTCCCACCACCAAGAAAACTAGGAGCATAAGAGAGACTCTTCTATAACATCCAGACTATGAACTTCACACTTGCTTCATTAATCCCTGATGAGTTTTTGATAAGCAAAACTATGAGTACCTTAAGGTTCTGATATCTTCTGATGAATTATATTGTTTCAGTTTGTTTTAACTGAGATATAGACAGATAGGTCTGGCAGTCAATAGATTTAGTACTCCACCCCCCCTCAACAATAGCTAAACTAAATTCTTTCTTAGATTCATAGTTTTTATACTAAACATATTGTTCATCTGAGAACCCAAAGAGTATTAAAATCACCATTTCAAAGCAAGCCAATTATTAATACCCTTATTACATGTTCATTTTCTCGTCATTGTTTCGTTGTTTCTTATGTTGTTGTAATGAAGAAGAAAATGAAGAAAATGAAGAAGAAAATAATAATGTATATATCAAAGCTTTTTTAAAAAATCAATTTGTCCATTTGCTTATTTCCTTAGGAAATTAGTTATTTCCAATTTCCTGGAGAATTATTGATGAGAATGTTGAAAATGTTGATTCTGCCTCTGGTTGTTTCAAGGTAGGTTAGCCCATATCATATTAGTCCAACTGTTTTTTGTATAGTTTTTAGATGATTAATTCAAAATAACATTGTATGAATATTATTTTGGCAGAAACAGTGACTAGTTTTCCTATTTAAGCCAGATATTTATATATATATGATTATTATTATTATTCCAGTACTGGACAACCCATTGGCTGCATGCAACTTCCAAGACACTTATATACATTATGCCTATGTAATCTATGTAAGAATTGTATAAAAATGGGGCATCAAAGTTTAAATAAGCCCTTATATTGGAACCAGGATAAAAATATATATTATATCATGTATGCTGCCTCAAAGGTTGCAAGGCAAAAATCTTCTGGTCCCTTTTATAAGAGATATTACAACAGTTCATGACCCTGTTTTTATACTGCAAAATAATCTGGGAAACTTTCACTGTTTTTCCATGCATGATGTACATATAAGAATTTACAGAAAAATACTTCTGTGCACTTAAGGCTGCACAGAAACAATAATACATTCTATTTCTATAATTACAAAGTTCATGTTTATAATGGCATATGTATCAGCTACAGTATTATAATGATGGATATGGTAATGGTTAATATTGCAGATTTTCTTTAAGGTGCCTTTCCTGTAAAAGATTCCAAAAGCTAGCATGATGAAAAGAAATACTAGAATCAAAGTTAATTTATTTAAATGTAAACCAATTTTGGAATTGAGTGTTCTTCATATAATTAAATAGCATGCAAATTTGATAACTAAATCATCCTGGTTCATCACTTGCTCCAACACAATACAACAGGAAAGGTTTAATTTGAGTTATGGTTTAGTTAATTTGCTGTATAGTAAGTCAGAAAACAGCATACCACAACTGGAGCCTGCCAACAATAACACTGGATCATCTCTGAAACGTCATGTTTTAATGTTGGTGAGAAAAGCAGAAGGGGACATTGAGGGGTAGAAGGAAGTTAAAATGAGGATTTTATTATATTTAAAACAAAATTCAAAATTTTTGATATTTTTTTATTTAAAAATAAGTAAATGTGCTTAGTAAGGTATGACCACTGTTTATGCAAAATATCAAATATTTATTTATTTATTTAATATATAAGTTGTTCATCTCACCCTGAAAAGTTATTCTGGGTGGCTATAAAATATAAAAATATAAAATATATTTTATAAATATAAAAACACCAAGCAACACTAATACAGAAATACATCTAAATAGAAGATAGGCAGTCACACAATCAGCAGACAGCATCTAACCCCTGAATCTCTGAATCCAGACTGAAATGGATGCAGATAATCTGCTTCATAAAGTCTCTCTGTAGCTGAACCCTCACACAGATGAGTGATTGGAGATGGTAACAGGTTTTCAGCAAGGCTGGATCAAGGGAGGACTTGTTGCCATTTCTTTTGAGGCAGGTGGCATTACAAATATCCTCAAGAAGCATTGGCTTGTGTTCCAACCGTTATTAAATTGTTTGAATGTATATTTCTTATTAGTGTTACAATGGTGCTTAAAATATAAGTTGACATAGAATTAGCCTACTGATTTCTAACAGGTTTACAGTCACTCACGCCACAGTCACGTCCAGTTCTACCTAGGGCCCAGGTCAAGAGTGTTGATGGTTACTTTTAAAGGACTACATTGCACAACACTGAAATGTATCAGACAATGCCTTGCATTGTCTGTCTATTAATGGAATGGAATCTGTCAGTCTACTAAGATTGCCTAGGAAGAGCCTGTTGATACTCTCTCTTCCTTGAGATTCATGGAGCTTGGACAAGATGAAAGGTTATCTTAATAGAAGTCCTTATTTTGTGGAATCCCATCCCTGCGGAGATACATACAGGTTTTGTAAGCAAGTGTAAGATATTATTTTCAAAGTGTCCTCAGATTGAGGTAATAAGGGACATCATTCTCACACTCTCTTACGTATTATTACAGAATACCAATTTTTAAATTTTTATTTTGCACTCCCTAGAGTCCTTCAGAATTGAATTTATCTAAAGATGCTGTATAATGCATACACACAGGAGTTGCCACTCCATGGTCCATGGCCCAGGGCTGGGCCACGGACTGTTCAGAACTGGGTCACGGAAGTGATGGGAGAGTGCATGCGCGAAGCTGCATTTGTGAAAACAGCACACGTGCACACACAAAACCATCCCCTCTCCCCACCCCGACCCTGCTGTTGCCTCAACCACTTCACCCAGCTGGAAAGGTTGGGGACTTACAACCATTCATTTAGTGACCATTCAAAGTTATGGCACTGAAAAAAGTGACTTATGACCATTTGTCACACTTACAACTGTTGCACATCTGCATGGTCATGTGATCAAATTTTGGGCACTTGGCAACTGTCCCAAAGTCATGTGATCACCATTTGTAACCTTCCCAGTCAGCTTCCAATAAGCAAGGTCAATGGGAAAAGCCAGATTTATTTAACAATCACATGATTCACTTAACAACTGTCTTGATTAGCAATGGATGTTTTGGTCTCTATTATGGTTGTAAGTTGAAGCCTACCTATATTCATTCACATATGCATGCATTCATATATAAGGAAATCTTCTGCATGAAGTGTGTACATCACATCTGTTTTGTTTTTGTCATCTGCAAATCACAGCTGGAACACCATTAGCAGAAAAAGGTTTAGCTGCTCTGCAACCTCAGGAAATCAGCCATATATTTTTTTCATTCTCCTTCTGCATTGGTTTGGATGTAATATTCCAGCAAGTCTCTCCTGGGCTTTGTGTGTTTCTTTAATTTAGAGATACTGTCTGCCTGCCTGCTTGCTTGCTTGCTTCATTCATTTGATTTAAAAGCTGCCCAACTCCATTAGAATTTGGGTGGCTTTCTATGCTAAACAGTATCCTTTCTTGTCTCCCAACTCATATTTCATACTCACTCTGCCTATAGTAAGGTAAAGGTAAAGGTAAAGGTAAAGGTTCCCCCGCACATGCTTGCTAGTCGTTTCCGACTCTAGGGGCTGGTGCTCATCTCCGTTTCAAAGCCGAAGAGCCAGCGCTTGTCTGAGGATGTCTCTGTGGTCATGTGGCCGGCATGACTAGATGCCAAAGGCACACGGAATGCTGTTACCTTCCCACCGTAGTGGTCCCTATTTTTCTACATGCATTTTTATGTGCTTTCGAACTGCTAGGTTGGCAGAAGCTGGGACAAGTAACAGGTGCTCACTCTGCTACGCGGCACTCAGGATTCGACCCACCAAACTGCCGACCTTCTGATCGACAAGCTCAGCTTCCTAACCCACTGAGCTACCACGTCCCTTATCTGCCTGTAGTAGCGTGCTCCTAAAGTTGTAGCAATTTTTTTAAAAAAAGCCACAAGCTATGTTTAAATGACAGATGTTACTGTACAGATATTATCCTGGCTCCTGTACTAACGTGTTTTAGCATATATAAATTTGCATTCCCCAGTTCTAGAAATCCATACAATTTAAAATGCCCAAGTTTGAAAAACACTGTGTCATGATTCCAACAGATGAAACTCTTTAAGGGAACTTCCAGGCATTGTTTACCTTAAAGAATCTTTATCTGAGTAGCATAGCATTGGCACTAACATAATCGAAGGTAAAAACTAAGTTCCCCTCCCCTGAGCACATAGTATCAAAGCACAATTCCCTCCTCCAGTTAACAGTCATAAATCACATTCCCCACTTAGTTTGAAACACAAGCTTCCCGTCCAGCTCCCCAGCCCACCAATTCTTTATCATCTCTTATTTCAATAACCTTGGTTCTCACACTAGGTTCAGTATTATTATGTCTAGCTAGACTCTCATGCACATTCCCCCCCAGCATCATCTAACTCTAAAAGCAAAAAGAAGAAAATGGTTGCATCTCCATCTGTTGTCAATGCAAAAACATCCAATGTTAGCAGCGTTGACACGCTGCTCTCTACCTGCCATCTGCATTTCAGTGGTCTTTTGCCTCTTATGTGTCATTTTTCTGAACTCTTCTTAGGGTGGCATATGCCTTAGGATCACATCTAGAAGTTGCAATGGCTTTATTTCCCTTTGGAATTAATGTTGAAAAGAAATCACTTTTGATTTTATCATGATAGACATGCAGGAGATGGCAAAAGCCATAATTTGTTAAAAGACTTTGGGATGTTCTACTGCACTGGTTTTAGTACTCTCTGCTTTTCTTATTTTTATTACTGAATAAAACTTCTATTGCAGCTATCTGTTTTGTTGTTTTAGTGCTAATAAATGGTATTTGAAATTAGGAACACAAGATTTTCTGTTTGTTATGATCTACCTTTGATTCCTCTCAAAGGTTGTTGCTTATTGAAAGTGTTTCTTTGCTCTTAAAATAGAAATGTGAAGGAACTATAATTAGAAATACTTGTCTCCTACTATGACATATATACAAATTGCTATTAAAATATAACACAGAGACAGAACAGTAAAAAATGCATTATAAAGTAGATCCCAAAGTTATAAAGAAACAATTACAATGTTACTATGGGAGAATTAAACAAAAATGGTTCCCCAATGTGCAATGACGCGTGGTCACACAGAGAGACAGACACTTGAGCTGGGTAGTAACGTCTTTATTTTGATCAGAACGAAGCTGAGGCAAAGGGGTAACCTGGCGTCTCTTTATACCTGCCCAGGTGAATCGCGTCCAATAGATTCAAACCTGGGCTTCCCGCCAGTGCAGGTGGCCAATGGATTTAAACCCTGGCTTCCCGCCAGAGCTGACCATGCCCTAGGGCTGTCAACGACTCGCTCTATTCAGGCTTTCCCGCCTAAACGGTTATAGCCTGGAGCTGTCCAGCTCCCTGCTGTGCTGTTAATCCGTGTATGCTTAAAGTTTTAAGCATACACACTACACCCCTTTCCCCATAGTGAGGAATTACCCTCTGTCATTCTGTCTCCTAACTATATATACTTAATTTACATTATACACAATATTTACATTATTTGCTCCTTGGTTGCTTCTCACCCCCCCCTCAAGAGTGTACATAATCAGCGAGGTAACTTGGGGCCTTGTGTGGTCTGCTGGATCTTCTCAGGACTGGTTCTCCCAGTGATGTGGTTCTGCTTCTTGACTCTCTTCCTTGCTGTGTTAGTTGTGGTGGATTGTTGGGTGTGTGTGTTGCTGTGCCTGGGTTTTGTGATCTTCTGGGTTCAGATGCCTGCCTGGTTTCCCTGTCAGATTCCTGTCTGGTGTGGGGTTGCCACTGGGTCCTCCTGGTCACTCTCCTGGATGATTGTGTTTGCATTTGTGTTTGTGTTTGTTCTTCCTCCTCTGCCCTTAGTGTTAGATATAGACCTATCTGTCTATATCTCAGTTAAAACAATTTTTTTTTTCAATAAAATCCTATGATTTTTTTAAAAAATTGTGATTTTGGTGCACAGTTGTGTTATTTGTGTTCCAGTGTAACTTTGTTATAATTCTTATTTCTGTGAATGGCTTTACACTATTTCACAATTTTTTTTCTTCATTGAGATTGGCACTGGTGACAGATCATCTGCCAGGTATTTATTCTGTGGGAGTTTTGTAATTGTGAGAAACAGCTTAACCTATTATTCACAATTGCACAATCACAAAGATGTTCATGCATTATCAGACTTAAAAATAACGACAATCTTAAAATATGTACATGAATTAACTTCTACCGTAGTTGTAGCATTTTAATTTTTGCTTCTTGCATGTTTTCCACTATATACAGTGATGCTTAAAACTTTATGAACTTTTGAATTTTCAATATTTCTGCATAAATATGACCTAAAATGTGATATGTTATCCAACAAGTCCTAAAACTAGATTAAGAAAACCCAATTAAAAATGAGTCAAAACATTATATAGTACTCGTGTATTTGCATATTGCAGAAAATAGTTCAGAGAAAAATATTTGATAAGAAACTATCCATGGAACTGTGATTTGGTGAGAAAAAGGAAATGTTTAAGCCTTCTTTTCACCATAACTTTATTTATTTTGTGCCTTCAAGTCAGTGTTGACTCCTGTAACAGTCTGAACTACTTTGAATATAAATGTTCTGAAGATATAATGATACCATAGCAATAGCTGTGTTACAAGATGCTTTTCCAAATCTCTCTGATTGCATGTTGAGATAGTGGTTGTAAAGGCAGGAGAAAGCAGTGCCAGCAGATACCACACTAAATGCAGCTACAGGTGATTTGGTTTTTTAAAATTAAAAACAGATCAACTCTTCCCAAAGTAGCTGGTGGAGATGAATGAAGAATTTGGTTTATTTATTCATCGGATTTTTTAAAAAACAAGCACAGCATTGTGAATCTTAGCGGTGTACAGAAATAAAAACATTCACAACGCAACAACACAATGTAGTAAAAAGATGATCATAAAATTAATTTAAACCAGCAGCATTCCAGTCAAGAATTAACCACTTATGGCTGTCTTAACTAATTGCTATAATTAAAAGCCCTCTGGAAAAGCTCTGTTTCGACCAGCTTTCAGAAGACTATCACTGTGGAGAGTCACTGTGGAACAAGAGTTCACCTGTTTTCCCTTATCTTCAGCAGAAGACTAGTTGGCAGAGCTATATAGTTTTTGCTTTATTTTTTCAAGTGACTGCTTTGAAGTGGGGTGGCTTCCTTGAGCCTAAAACTCGGGAACTAGAAGTAAGAAAAGGGACCACCCAGAAACTCCAAATTTGCCAAGAAAAGAACAGAGCCAGAAAAAAAGATGACTTGGTTCTTGAAATAATCAAGTTGTCAGACAGGTCCAGAGCCAGAGTTAAAAAGAGTCGTGGAACTGCCCGTTTTCAGGGTTGAATGCCTTTAGCTGATTTTCCCTATTACACTCCAAGTTGTTATTTCGTTTTGCTTTTTGTTTTGTTTTTTGGTCTGCTTAAAATATAAAGGTAAAGGTAAAGGTTCCCCCGCACGTGCGTGCTAGTCGTTTCCAACTCTAGGGGCCGGTGCTCATCTCCGTTTCAAAGCCGAAGAGCCAGCGCTTGTCCGAGGACATCTCCATGGTCATGTGGCCGGCATGACTAGACGCCAAAGGCACACAGAACGCTGTTACCTTCCCACCGGAGTGGTCCCTATTTTTCTACTTGCATTTTTATGTGCTTTCGAACTGCTAGGTTGGCAGAAGCTGGGATGAGTAACAGGCGCTCACTCTGCTACGAGGCACTCGGGATTCAACCTGCCAAACTGCCGACCTTCTGATCGACAAGCTCAGTGTCCTAACCCACTGAGCCAATATGGTTGATTATAAATCTGTCATGGCTCAACCCAACCTGGTGCCTAAGAAACCGTTTCATCTGCCTAATTAGACAGGTTTCTCTGATCAGGATGAGAAGTCTAGAAGCCATTATTCCAGGCTCTACATGCCAGTTATAGACCATCATTCACAATCCATTGCTTTTTAAAACTTCTTTCTGCATTTATTTCAGCACAGCCTCCCATTTTAATTTGACCTCCTTTAAGATTGCTTTGAAAACAAAGCAAAAATGTTCTAATTCTCATTTTTGAAAATATAGAATTTAGAAGTTGATGGCAGCAAGAACCAAAATGAGTAGAATTGTCTAGTCAGTTATAAAGTGTTTCGTTCATTTTCTAATTTTGTTTCTATTTTTTCACTTTTTAGATTCAAGGTTTCAAGCATCTTTTGTTTGTTGAAACAAGGCTGGGATAAGAAAGGGATTAATTTCTTAAATATCAATACATAGTTCAGTGTTGTAATATTGGGTTTTATTTATGAGACAATTGCTGAACTGATAATTATTTTGTAACACAGGAGCTGGTATTTCGGTTCTGCCAACCAATAATCAGGCTACATCTAATACTGCTAACATTGTTTTAACAAAGAAAGCATCAATTTATTTGGGAGAGGTATTTACATAGCAAGCAATTATGAAGAGAAATTCAATGAAAATATAATCAAGAGGTGAATGAATGAAAACCAGCATGTATGCTGGTAGCAACTGCTGGTTGGTAATGCTGGACCATTGCTTCTTGACAGGATTATTGTCTTTCTAATCACTCTAATCCCCTCTGATAGGTCCATCTATAATCCATCCATTTCAAAGGAATATCCAGATGGCTCCTAGTGGGGGATGGAACAGAACAAGCTGGAGAGGCATGAATTGAATCGGTTTATGGTCAGCCCCTTATGTTTCCCTTTTCCAGAGTTATTACATTTGAGGCTTCCACCATTCAGAAATTGAGACAATGAGAGCAAAATGAGAGCAAAAAGCAAAAAGCACAGATGAATTTTGTTGTTGTTAGTTGCGAAATTGTGTCCAATCCATCACAACCCCATGGTCAACGTTCTTCCAGGCCTTCCTGTCCTGTACCATCTTCTGGAGTCCATTTAAGCTCACGCCTACTGCTTCAGTGACTCCATCAAGCCACCTCATTCTCTGTCGTCCCGTTCTTCTATTGCCCTCAATCTTTCCCAGCATTAGGCTCTTCTCCAGTGAGTCCTTCCTTCTCATTAGGTGGCCAAAGTATTTGAGTTTTAGCTTCAGAATCTGGCCTTCTAAAGAGCAGTCAGGGTTGATCTCCTTGCAGTTTGATCGCCTTGCAGTCCAAGGGACTCGCAGGAGTCTTCTCCAGCACCATAGTTCAAAGGCCTCAATTCTTTGGCGCTCAGCCTTTCTTATGGTACAGATGAATTTAGATAAACCTAAATTCCATGTACATATCAGATTTGTGAATCTTTTAGTTAGTTTCCTTGCCACTATTCAGAAAGAATGGAACACTGAATTAAGTTGTCTTAATGATGGCCGCTCTGGAAAGTGATTCAAACTAACATTTGGAAATTATTTTCATGTGCCAAGTTCCAGATACCTTATTTAGCCTTATGGAATAGACAGACATATTATCACCATTTTAATAATTTTTTGCTAGCTGGCATGCTGAAAGTATAGAGCTTATCTTTATGAAGTCTCATGTGGGTTCAGCTCCATTTCCATCTCTTCAATAAATACTTGAAACAACAGGGAAGCCATGAGGCAGTAGCTTCTATGTGACTTCTGGAGTTTAATGTAGATCATTTGTTCTTTATGCTAGTGTTTTTTTGTGTACAATTCTAGGCATTGTAAGAAGTAAATTTTATACCGTATGTAGTAGACAAAATTGCTGTCTTTGGAAACAGGTTCCATTATTTCTTTGTCGTTTAGTACAAAATACCTGTCATAAGAGGTGATGGACCCTAACTGATCTTAAAAGGTAAAAGTAAAGGTTCCCCCGCACATGTGTGCTAGTCGTTTCCAACTCTAGGGGCCGGTGCTCATCTCGGTTTCAAAGCCGAAGAGCCAGCGCTTGTCCAAGGACGTCTCCGTGGTCATGTGGCCAGCATGACTAGACGCCAAAGGCGCACGGAACGCTGTTACCTTCCCACCGTAGTGGTCCCTATTTTTCTACTTGCATTTTTACGTGCTTTCGAACTGCTAGGTTGGCAGAAGCTGGGACAAGTAACAGGTGCTCACTCTGCTACATGGCACTCGGGATTCGACCCGCCAAACTGCCGACCTTCTGATCGACAAGCTCAACGTCCTAACCCACTGAGCCACTGTGTCCCTTAACTGATCTTAGAAATGAGTAAATACAAGTTCATCAGGAATTTACAGTATTATAGACAAGGCTCAGTAGTTAAAAAAAAAAAATCCCAGAAGCAGCTGTCAAAAGCATAGAACCATTATAGAATTTTATGCCTTTACATTCATTCGTTTGTTTATTTATTTGTTTGTTTATTTATTTATTATTTATTTATTTATTTTATTTTAATTCCATTTATATCCCGCCCTTCTCCGAAGACTCAGGGCGGCTTACAAGCTTAGCAGTAGCCTTCATTCTATGTATATGCCTGCTTGTTAGGGCTTTCACACACACACCCAAGCGGCATTATTACAAAGTCAGCTTAATTGCCCCCAACAATCTGGGTATTTATTTATTTATTTATTTATTTATTTATTTATTTATTTGCCACCCATCTTACCACGGGCTAACTCTGGGCAGCTTACAATCATAAATACTACACACACACACACACACACACACACACACACACAAATAAATTAATACCAACTGCTAAAATCCAGTCACAGATGGGGAGGGCAGGGGCAGGAAGGGGGTGAGGTGGGATCTATTGTTAGTTGATTAATCACCTTCACTATGATGTTCCCCCACTGGGGCACAAAGCCAACTGGCAGAGCCAGGTCTTTAGGCCCTTACAAAAGGTCAGGAAGGTGGGGTGTCCTCACATGGGGGGGGGGCAAGATGTTCCAGAGGCTAGGTGAATTTTGTCTAATCCTTCCCTGAATTTGTCTAATCCTCTCTTAAATCTATTTACAATGAGACAGATCACCACTTCAGATGTCAGCAAATTCCATAGTTTAACTTAAGAAAGGAAACTACATGCCTTGTGCAGTGCTAGTAGCCACATCTGAACTCTACACTATGGATTATCTAGATTATCTAGTTTGCAAAGGAAGTTGTAAATATTAAACGTGGTTCATAATAATAAACATTAAATAAATACAGGAAGAAGACTTAGCAGAAGGAAGTTGGAGTATCAGATTCTGAACTTGTTTTAGCACAAGAGGTTCAGTAAACAAGGCTCTAGCATGGACTGGAAACGAGGGGTGTGGAATTTTGAAGAAACAGTAATAGAAATTGTTAATTTTTAATACCAAATAAATGTTAATTTGTCTTGGAATTATTGTATGATTTACATCTGAAGATTTCTATGGATAGTCCTTGACTTATGACCCTAATTGACCTCAAAATTTCCATTGCTAAGCAAGACAGTTGTTACGTGAGTTTTGCCTCATTTTATGATCTTTCTTGCCACACTTATTAAGTGAATCACTGTAGTTAAGTTAGTAACACATTTGTTAATTGAATCTAGTTTCCCTGTTGACTTTGTTTGTCAGAAGGTCTCAAAAAGTGATCACATGATCCTAGGACACTACAGTCATCATAAATACAGGCCAGTTGCAAAACACCCAAATTTTGGTCATGTGCCAATGAGGTTGTTTCAACACTCATCAATGTGAAAAACGGTGATAAGTCATTTTCTTCAGTGCCATTGTAATTTTGGTAATTAAATGAATGGTTGTAAGTTGAGAACTACTTGTAGTTTGAGGTGTTAGAATGCTGATAACTAGTTTTTCACAATGCTCTGTAACTAGTTTCCAAAGTATTCAAGTTTGATTATCTTGAATTAAATTAAATTAAATTAACTTGAATTAAATTTTACGTTGAATCTTATTTTGTTCTCTCTCTCTCTCTCTCTCTTTCCTCCAACCCTATAAATTGGAAGCTTAGATTATAACATAGATAGTAGAAACAGATTTATATCCTCCCAACTGCTTTTTGGGAGAATTATGACTAATTTATCTGCTTTTAGGAACATTTAGTCTTTCCAACTCAACTTCCTTTGAAAAGAAGCTTTTTGATTTCTTCCTTTTGCCTGTTTTGTTTAAACAGTAAATCTGCTACTTTTAATGCATTATATTAAGCAAAAAACATGATTTTTTTTAATAACCATTTGAGCATTGCCTTCTCCTAGGGATCAACTATTATTCTCTCATTACTTGAAAGAGTACTTTAATATTCTCAACATCTGGGAAGTTATTTTGTAACTGTAATCATGGATAATTTTCTTGTATCTGATATTAAAGAATAAAGATTCTAGAAAAGAGGGCATATGCTAATATACAGTGAAACTAAATACAATAAAATCTCACATATATTTTTACATTGATGTACAAACAAAACCTGGAATATAAGCTATTGATAAATATACATATAAAAATTATTAATTTTCAGGACACATTATTTTATGCTGGAGGATAAACTCTACTTCAACATGACTTCTTTAAATGATAGTCACTACATTATAAAAAAGAAACCATTAATAATTGTTAGTTTGGCTATTGTTAATAAGGTGTGTTGAAAGCTTTGCCAATCCTGATTTCATCTCAGATATGCTGCAACTTATACTGATAAAAACAACTGGGTTATCTGTTGATAGCTAGATGCCTCACTGGAAAACTATTCTTGTAGACATCTGAGAGTTTTGCCATTTCAATGAGAAGACAAACAGCCTAGATCATCTCTGTACTTAACAGAAGATCCCGTTTTATTCTATCTAAGGATTTCACCTGGTACAAGCATGGCCCTAAGTCAACCACAAGTGTCTTATTATTTTGCCTAAATTTAGAGTCCTTAAATATGAAAGTCAACAATTATTTTATAAAAATTCAGCATCTCAATCATTTTAATCTGAATTTGTATATATTATAAAACTGCATCATCATATTGGACTGACTTGGATTCTTATGAATTTCCAAATCTATAAATAATTAGACCGTAGCTATGCAAAAAAAGTACAATTAATACATAATGTGAATAGAGCTTTAGCAATGTATAAACAATTGCTCATTCATCTAATGTTATAGTGTCATTCTCTTTCATATGTGGCTGTCCCGTGACACCTCAGTTTTTCTGCAAAGGTCACGCAGGTGAAATAGCTATAAAGTGCTTTTTCAATTGGTAGCAGGATCAGTCTTAGAGGCACTTAATGGTTGCAAAAGGTATTTTTTCTTAGATGTGTTGTAATCTGTACTATACATGGAAGATATATATATTGCTTGGCCTCACATATTTCCATTTTATATGCCTATCTAATAATGAAAAAGAAATAGGAAGAAACTTTGGGGTGGGATTAGGAAAAATTAAGACATTTGTTTGCTTAAATAACATACAACAGGCAAATCTTTAGGGATGAGTCAATGTGAATCCTCTGTTTTAATTTAACGTAAGCCTTGAAACCTGAATACAAAGTATGAATTATCCAATACATTGTGAATGTTGAACCTTCCATCTAGGTTTCAAATATGGTTTTCTGCTCTTTCCTGATCAGCTTCTTCCTATAGTGTCCTGCAAAAGAAGACTAAAGCAACTCTTCTTTTAATCATCTTCGCTCAAAGAGAGGTTAGATCGAAATCTGTTGTCCTTTCCCTGGATATAGTAATAGACCTAATTGAAAAGAAGGAAAAAAGACATACTTTGTGTTTTCTTTCAACAGCCTGATGTCAGGACTAGCAGCTCTGGATGCTAAAACTTCTAGTCGATTAGGCATCATTACAGTCACTTACTATCTGTGGACTACATTTGTGGCTGTAATTGTGGGAATCATTATGGTCTCTATTATCCATCCTGGTGGAGCAGCCCAGAAGGAAGTTACTGAAGAAGGTGCGAAGCCAATAATGAGTTCTGCAGATGCATTGCTGGATCTAATTCGGTAACAACCTTCTCACTGTTTTTATGAAGGGTCAGATTTTATATATTCAATGATACTGTGGTGAATGATCACATTTTTAAAATATATGTTTTTAAATCCATGAATGCTAAAGGTCAATGATGAATTCATTGAAAAGAACCTGAAACTTAGTTGGAGCTTCCGTCTAGTCCCTAAACTGAAAAATATTTTAGCACGTATGAGCGCATCCTTTCTTGCTTCAGGATCACCATTTTCCCTAATAGCTAAAAGTAAATAATGGAGGCCTAAGGAAAAGAATAAGTGCTTGGCTTGAATTCTGATGCAGAAGAAAATTACAAGTATTACGTAATGTGTAATCTGGGCAACCAGATGGTCATAGCTGGTAGAAGGAGAAAAATATGGCATCCATTAATGAACAAATATCAAAGCTGATAACAATGGAGTTATACCTGAACTTCTATAAAAATAACCGTCCTTCATCTTGTTGTCACATTTATGGTGGAGAAATTTATTATAGGACTAATGTGAAATTCCAACATGCTGTAAAGGTATCTGAGTACATCTTCTTTGAAATCCTTTAGTCTCCCTTCCTCAATGTCAGCTAATTCTGCAGAAGTCAAGCTCTTCTTCCTTGCTGCGTGTCCTACCACTTGTGTGTGTCTTTTCCTTTATCATCCTTTTGTTCTATTCCTAAACCCCTTTTCAGATTTGGAAATTCTTTAAGTCTCCAAAGTAATGCAAGTGGGTGGCTTGAAGAAAGATATAAGATAGTACGGTGCTTGTTAAAATAGGGAGAAAGGCTCAAATATTTATTAAATAACAGAACATATGAGGTTGAAAGCAGATTTATGATAGAAAAAGCAATTGAAAAGCTGTGCATGTTAATATGTATAAGAGAAATGTTAAGAGGAAAGAAGGATAGCAGTTGTCCTCTTAGCGCCAAAGGCAAAGTTGGAAGCAGTAGACAGAAACTGAATTTTCCTAAACATCTTCCTAACAGCAAAAACTGCTGAGCAGATTGTGTCATGAGGAATTAGGTTCTTCTTTGTCATGCTGAGTTACATATCCTGCATTGCACAAGGAATAGGACTAGATGATCCTTGAGAACCCTTCCATTTTTTAAAGATTAGGAAAAAAAATCTCTGAAATTCTCCATCATTTTTATGAAATTAAGAAAGTTTACAATTTGGAGTGGAAGGAGGAACAGGGAACAATGGCAAGAAAAATGTGTATACGTTTAAATAAAAATATAGAAATGACCTAACATCATATTAAAATGCATTGTTCTAGTCATACTTTACTCTGTATGAATGCCCTGCTTCACTTATTGATTGTTGTAATTTGCTGCAGTCATAACTGTATGTCATTCCTACATGGATCTGTGGATATGCTTCACTCTGAGTGAAAAATATGTGTGCCATGCTTTAAATCTGTCAGTCAAAACCTGTCCTACCGCCTGCTGAAAAGCACATAAATCTTTTACATAAAAAATAAAAAAGAATATTGCTTGAGTCCATTGGAAACTGAAGTAGGCATCAAAACTAAACAAAAGGGTTAAAAACAGAAATGATTAACAAATGTTGGTTTTCAATTTTTTCTATTATAATACCCTGGGGTATACATTTTGTACACCTACCCATGGAAGATTAATTCCTTTTCTCATTGCAAGTTATAGTTCTTCATATTTGCGCATATATGAAGCACAAAGACTATTTTTTAAAAGAGGCATGGCTCACTATGTAAGCTGAGCTCGTCATCAGCTCTTATTTAGTATAAAGAAATCAATTTTATTTTCATCTCTAATCTAGCAATATTTTAAGTAATGGAATCACATTAAATCAAGTGCACATTAAGATGATTGCATTTGTGAATATTTCCCCCAAAATTCTTCCTGGTAGTTCAGATTATTTGAATATATAATTCTACATACTGACTGGCCTCTCGTCTCAGATGGAGGCATTTCCCATTACCTGCTATTTGATCTTTTTAATTGAAGGAGCTAGAAATTGTAGCTGAGACTTTGTCCATGAAAAGTGTCTGCACTCAGTTATGATCTTTTCACCAGTATTTGATTCTTCCTTCATATAAAATTATGTTAATGCAAAAAATAAATAATGGAAGTTTCTGTAAATCCTCAATTAGTTCTTCATGTTCATTTATTTATGGCTTCTTTCTCTCTCATAGAGTGTGAGTAAAATATAAACTGAACATAATTGTATTTCTATCCTCAGAAGACACTTTGGATTCTCAATGTTGACTGTGAGATTGTTTGTCATGTTTGTTAGTTCAGTTTGCACAGAACCTGGAAATCAGACTTAAAGCTATTTATAGCGGGAAGCAAAGCTATGTGGAAATATACCTGAAGCTATTAGAATTAAGCAGTGAGTGAGCCTTTTTTTTAATGGCCCTGAGAAATTTGCATAGTATGTATGCAGCTGATGTGTTTGTTAATGATATGTCCTTGAATGTACCCTCCTTCTCATATTAATTAGTGGTAAAATGGTAATCAAACATAGATACCAGGCATGGACATACCCACATATCTTCACTGGCATCCAAATATAGTTATACATTGCAAAGGTAGTCCATGATCTCCCTGCCAATGTTTCAGAGAGGTTTAATGAAATTGTAGAATTTTTTTTCATATCTTACAACTGGAAACAGAAACCCTAAGAACATTGGCATGCAGCCTTGTTACAAAGCATTGAATTGCATTTTGTGATCAGAATGGCAAACTGAGGATTTGAGAGGAAATGGTTGGGGCTTATCATAGACCTAAGACTTTTTGAAGCTGGGCGATGCTTCACAAATCCTACTGAGAGATCCTGAATGGATGGTTCCATTTGTCCCAATCTCAATACAGGGACTGCTGGCAAGCATGCTTTCCTTATCTTTTTCCAAAGTGGGGTTTTCCAACTCACATTCCCATTACTTGCTGCTCTTTAATTTGTTCTAGGCAACTTTTTGTAAATCTACTGATTTCTGTATGGAACTGCCAGCCTCTTCCATCTTTTTTTGTTACTGTTTGATGCCCTCCAAGCCTCTTTAGGCAAGAAGAGGAACGTGTGTGCTATATGAGCCCTGATTTCTATATGCTTGGTAAGCTAGGCTTCAAACATTACACACACTCCTTCTGTATCTCCAATAACCATCAGTTCTTTGTTCCTATCTACATATTCAGCAATTAGAGCATGAACCATAGTTGGTCACAGAGAACAAATGAAGGGTGACTGTCTATGGAGATTCTTAATGATCCAGGTCATGATTGTCCCAAAGGTGCTTTTTTCAAAAGGCAACTACTAGACTTTCTTTGTTTTTTCCTTGAAGATGTTTCGCTTCTCATCCAAAAAGCTTCTTCAGTTCCAACTGAATGATGGAGAATGGAAGGAATTATATTTCTCGCAATCATATGGTAGTTAGCACTCTCTCTGAGAGTTGTTGATGCCACTTGGACGCTTATGTGTGCCTTAAGGGTCATCTGAATAGTGCAAATGAATGTGGAACTTTGTTGGAACTGTTGAAAGGACAGCGTTATAAACAGTGGACTGGTGGACTGATGAAACATTGGGCCATTTATTTATGTTATTTGTAGAATGTACTGCCCCGCCTCCCATCTTACCTAATGGTAACTTTATTTTAAAAAACAGAAACAAAAGAAATCCAGCTTGCTTTCCCCAACATGTTGGGAGGGTAAAGAATCACGAAAACTGGCCAGTTAGTGAGGAGCATTAACTACTCTTCAGATAGAACACCTGCCTAGCACTGTTATCAAAGCTGAAAATTAAATCTTAACAGACAATGTCTTAAACCAGCTTTATTCCCAGCCATTTCTGTTCAGGAGACAAGCAGCTTAAGGCCGTTGTGCAGAAAGGCTTGACAGCAAAGAAGAGGAAATACATCACCACCTCAGCAGATGGAAAAGAAAGAAAATCATAGCATCTCTTTGAAACATGATGGGACCTTGCTGGCAACAAAACATTCTTTCCAGCTGCAATAGACAAGTTAAAGCAGAACTAAGATCAGCAGTATTCAGTTAATAGCTTTGCAGAATTAAATATTTAGCAGCTTATTTGTTCCGTATGGCTAACAGAGAATACAAAAGAGATGAAGAAATATAAGGGCATCGCTAACGAGGAGAGGGATGTTTAAAAGCAGCATATCTTCCAGAAGAATTTGAATATACAGATGTGGATCTCTGCATTACCCAAACAGTCCTGTTTCAAAAAAAAAAGTACCATCACTGTAGCCTTGCAGAGCAATGTGTCCATTTGAAAATAATTATAAAAATCCTCTAAAATCTGATATTGAGAGAGTTAGAAAGACTTCAGCACTAAGGTGCTACCTCCAATAAAGCAACAGAAGTATTGTACAATACTAATGACAACTGCAGAAGCAAAATCTCATGTTCAATAGGGTAATTCAAAATGGGCATAAATTGTTTTTTGAAATCAATATTTCAAAACCAGGTGTTTGCAGTTTTTCCAAGAATATGATGGAGCTAATAAAAATACCTGCTCAGTTTTATGTGCCAGCTGCTTTTTTTCCTCACAGTTATATTTCTGTAAAGTGGAGAAAGGGCTCCAGACTAACTGCATCTCCTCCACAACACAACTACTGTTACCATGCTCAGACTCATTTGTTTAGTGACGTATCAAGGTTGTCTGTCAGGGCCTGTACTGCTCTCCTAAGGACTGATGTGATCCTAAAACTGCTATTCTAGTGAAATATTACCTTACCTTTCGATCATTTCAACAAAGTTAATCTTGAAGAATGATTTACCATGGAAAACAAGAGTCTATTTAAAGTATATTAGAGTAGTTCCAGTCACTTCTATTAAAAGGTTGTTGTTCACCCACTAAGTCGTGTCTGACTCTTTGTGATCCCATGGACCACAGCACGCCAGGCTCTCCTGTTCTCTCCTGTCTCCCAGATTTTGCCCAAATTCATGTTCATTATGTTGATGACACCATCTAACCATCCCATCTTCTGCCATCCTCGTCTCCTTTTGCCTTCAATCTTTCCCAACATCAGGGTCTTTCACAATGGGTTCTCTCTTCTCATTTATTTGAGCTTCAGCTTCAGTATCTGTCCTTCCAAAGAACAGTCAGGGTTGATTTCTTTTAGTATCTATTAAAAGGAACAGTCCTAATTCCTGCAAGAGAAAGAATAGTGAAGAATAACATGCAAGTATCTTTAAAACTCTTTTTTTAACATTAGATTACTAATGACCATCTGACAGATGTTTCTTCTTCCATATAATCCTTATTGCATGTCAGTGCAGCTAGTTACAACTGCAGAAGTGAGGCACAAGTTCAAAGGTTGCTAAGACACACATACCTAGTTCCTCTTTAATATGAATGCAACTTCCCCCGACAGTTGCTCCAGATTAATTGTCCATCATAAACTGCTAATCTATCATTTAATCAGCAAAGTAATCCTTTGCATGTCTGTACCACCTTTCATCCAAATCACATCACAAACAGAATTAATTAATGAAATTCCTAATGTACATGGATACAATCTATGTTACAGAGATGATTACATGGAGGAATCAGGATCCCCTGGAATTTAAAAAGGCAATTGAAAGGGAATGATTCTAAATCTCTTGGGGCAATTGAAGATACGTGTCCCAAGCATGCTTTTTTTAAAGGCAATAATATGGAGAAAACTAAAAATCTTTCATTAAAAATGAAACATTTATTGCAATATAATCACAATCCCATCACTCAAATTACAATCTTTTTTGGGGTAAAATACCTTTTTCATCAGACGCTGATTCAGA